>PVKM010033341.1:0-16024 GCA_004027735.1 Carollia perspicillata
CGGGGCCTTGAGCAGACAGGGAGGCACTGGGCCTGGGCCCCGGGGCTGCTGCAGCCCTCTCAGGACTGGCCCCCTGTGTTCCTCGCCCTCTTCTCCTCGCTGCCTCTACTGTGACTTCCAGTAGCTGAAGTCGGGTTGGACTTATCCAACAAGACTTGACAAGACTCGTTCATCTGTTCGCAGGCGGTGAGAGCATGTGGGAACGGGCTGAGGCGTAAAGGGGCTACTGCAAGAACCTGGAGGTGTCTCCACGCACCACCAAGTCCCGGGGAAGCAAGAGTGAGCCAGACCCGGACTCGAGATCCGGGAACACGGTGCCCATAGGTCCCTTCCTGCTCCCCACTCGCTTCACTTGGCATTTCGACCACCGGCTTCCTTCACTCCCACTGCAAATGTGCTTCTCCACGTGGCTGCCAACAGCCCCCACTGGGTCGGGCTCAGGCAACAGGGAGCTGTAATTCCCAGACCCTCGGGGCAGCGACTCGTCAGTCAGCTGCCCCCATCATCGGAGGCCAGTGGGGACGAGGAATTGCCCTCGGAAGGTGAGGGGCTGGCAGCAAGCCCTTGGAGACCTGCCAGGATGCTGCCACCACAGGACGATCACCTGGCCCCAGCAGTGGCGCTTGGAAGCCCCGGCTGATGTTTGCCGTTTGGAAATCACTTCCTCTGCAGGGCTGGGCAAGTGCCTGGAACGGAGCTGAGATCTGACGCTGGAAGGTGTTGGCTCACGCTGCGCTGTGCTCGCGAGCGATGCCAGGCCTCCCGGCTCCTCTCGGGCCTCGGAGTGCAGTGAGCAGGAAGGGGAAGGGGGCCACTGCCTTTCTGTGGGCCCCAGAGCCTGGGCTCCTGGACGGCCTCCTCCTGTACGGTCAGCTTGCCCTGAACAACCCCTACTTACAGGATTGGGGTCCCAAGTCCCCCTGCCTCTCAAATGCAGGAGAAGCCGACCCACACCCCGGAGAGAAGCAGCAGAGGTGAGGGCAGCTGGCGGAGGAGAGGCGGTGCCACACTCCCAGGGACAGCAGGTGGCTGTGCTCACTGGGGAGCAGTGCTCTCAAGGGCAGGGAGCGGGCCCAGTGCCCTCTGTGGGTCACGAGCCTGAGACGGTGGCCATGGCACCCAGAATGCTCGAGGACCGCTGAGCAAATCTACCACCAGGATTTGTCAGTTTGACCTGGGGGATGGCTCCAGGCATGGAATGGCCCATGTCAGGGCCCACGTGGTCCTGTCGCTCATCCTGGTAAGCACCTTCCTACTGGAGGACAATGCCAATGCTTGTGCAAGTATTGTGTGTGTCTGTGTTCACAAGGCCGGAGCAGGGGCGCGCGTGTGTGCTCCTCCTACGGGCACAAAGCCTAAGATACGTAGCGTGTGGCCCTTGGTGGGACGGTTCGCCCGCCCGGATCAGGGACTGCGCAGTGCCCCGTGGGCCGCACGGTGGGCTGAGTGAGACGGGCTGTAAGAGGGATCGACAGTCAGTGTGGGGGAAGGATGTCAAGTGGCTCATTAGGAAAGCGTGTGTGTATTGATCGCACGTTTAAGATGATATTTTCAATACGCTGGGTTAAATCGATGACACGATCACAGTGAATTTGCCTGCTTCTCCTCACCGTCTCACGTGGCTCCTGGACACGCTCGGCTGCAGCTGCGGCTTCCATGGCTCTGTCCTCCACGCGGCCTCCGAGGCTCTCCGCCTCCCTCCGCCTCCCTCCGCCTCCCTCTGCCTCCCTCCGCCCCACAGGGCTCCCTGTGCCTGGCGGCCAGGCGGCCACCAGACTCACCACCTTCCAATCGAAGGTCCCAGCCCGTTGATGGGCCAGGAAATCCATTTGGTGGATTGTGGCCAGAACCGGTAAAAACTGAAGTAGAGCAGCACAGAGCGTGCTGACAGCGTGCGGCACACTCGGGGGGGCAGATGGGTTTGCGAAGCCTGTTTCCGCTGTGCGTTTCTCATGCCACCCACGCACCGGAAGTTGGAAGATGTCCCAGGACTTTGTGGGCCACTCGGGAGGAGAGCGCACAGCCAGCAGAACCGTGACAAGAGGCCTCCAGCGACAGGCATTGGAAGGGCAGAGTCGGTCCCCACAGGCTCTGGGTGCCTCGTGTCTTGTCTGTCCCCGCAGCAGTGGCACGGCGGCTGGGTCCCGTGTCTCCATCCCTGGCACGCCGGCTTCATCTGCTCGGGGCTCGTCTGAGGTTTGGAAAAGCCTGTGGCCTCGCGGCCATTCTCCCAGGGAGGAGCGGTTGCCTCCCTAGTGTTGGGTTCGGTGTTTGGTCCCTAACTTGAGTTAGCTGCCCTGCCCTGGCCCCTGGCTGCATACTCAAAACCCTTTCATCCACTGCCAGATCAGAGTGACGCACTTCAAGGACATTTTGACAAAAATTGATTTCCGCCCATCAGGTACCAGTTGGATGCACAGCCCAAGCGCGGTGAGCCCACCTTCTGCAAGGGCTCCGGCGAGCAGAAGCCGCCAGAAGCTGAGTCGCGGCCCGTTCCTGAGGCCGACCCTGAGTCTGGGCCCACCACCACCCGGGTCCACACAGGAAGAGGGGGAGGGCAGAAAGCCGCCGGGGACGCAGAGCCCGGCTGGGCGATGCCACCTCTATGGGCCCCCTCGTGGGTTTGTTTCTGCTTCGCCCTCACCTAGGCCGGACGGTAGGCGGGGTGGCGCCTCACAGGCTGGCCTGTGTCCATTCGTTGCTTGGGTGGTTTGGGAAACATTTACTGGGCGTCCACCACACCCGTGGCTCAGGCTCACACCAGGGCGAGGAGCACAGCTTTGGGCTGCGAGAGCCCAAACTGCAAAGTGAAGCAGCCAGTTCCCAACCTTCTGCCGGGCGCAGGGTGAATGCAGCATCACCGAGGGCACCTCGGTGAGAGAGGTCATTTCCGGGGAGATGCAGGGTGGGGGGACACCACCCCGGGAGGGTGGAGGGGACGCAGAGTGCATTAAATAACCAGCCCACCCACTGGCCAATCAAGTGCTGTCCGAGGCCCTGTGTGCGCAGCTGCCCCTGTGCCCCCGTGACCAGCAGAGGGTCCTCGGAGACGCTTCTGAGTGTCGGTGGGTAGGAGGGGTGGCCCCGAGGCTCTGACCAGCCCGGGTCATCTTTGCTCACCTGCCAGATGCTGCAGGGTGGTGGGGGCCCTGATGCCCGAGGGTGCTCTCTGCACAAATCTAGCTGGCCCTGGAGGGCGCTGACCTGTGAGCAGCCCCCAGGTCAGGACCTGCAGTCCCCTGGCCCGGCCCCTCCAGGCGGGAGCCACTGAGCTCTCAGGTACAGACGTACCCGGGTTTCCTGCGCTGAAGCTTGAGTGTTCTTGGAGCTGAGCGCTGTTTCCCTTGTCGACGGCACAGGACCAGCAAAGCTTTACCTTCCATGTCTCCTGGGAAGGGCGGCCAGTTCTCCCACCCCGGCTTCTCTCTCGCCCGCCTGGGCGGGCGGCTTCCCGGAGAGGCCACAGACTGGGACATGTCTTCGGTAGCCAGCACTGAGCACACAGCTGTATAATGAGGCTGGAAAGTTTGGGGCGATGCATTTAATGAATTTTGTATTAAGATGTAAGACAGCTGCCATCATTTGCATTTCACAGTGCTGTTTAGAACAGATGTTTAATACTTAATGAATTGAATATTTGGATACGGTGATGTATTTGACACCTACTTTTCAAGAAAAGAGCTTCTGGTGCAGGGACGTCTTCCCCCCGCCGTGGTTCGGAGGTCTAGGCAGTAGAATCTCCCGACGGGCCAGAGAGGGAGCCAAGATCTCGAAGGAGACGCCCTGGCCCTGGCTTCCTGCTGCTGGCCGGGGTGGGGGTGGGGGGACTCTCTGGGCCTTGCAAGCCACTCCATGCCACCTGACCGCTGCCCTGGCCGAATGCGCCGTCCCACTAAGAGGAAGCACTAGGTGTGTCTCTCTCCAGCAGAGATTGTTCCAGACAGGGGTCCCGTCCCTGGCAGACTGATTCAGGCAGTTACAACACAGCTCCTCCAACAGCCTCCTAAGTATCATGGCGTCCCCATGCACCATGGGACTTGGTGGTGCGCTTGTTGTGGCTTATTTCACAAGTAGATGCGCCTTAAGAACAATGTTCTCAAATATTAATCCCTCTTAAGGGAGACGTGGCGGGCCTGGTGGGGAAAACTCATCATGGAGACACTTGCACTGCAGGGTGAGCCCACCAATGGAACCCCGGAACCTGGCCCCTGTGACGAAAGGCCACGTTTCCCCAGGCCACTGCCGGGCAGCCTCAACCTCCCCCGACTCAGGGGGACACAGACTCTCCCCTCCATGGCCCACCGCCTGCCCTGGCCTCTGCCCAGGGCATCATGGCCCCCTGACCGCTGCACAGGGAGGCTGGAGTCGGCCCCAGGCCGGGCCGTGTGCCAGGACACACCCACCCTCCTGGGGGGCGGAGCCTCACCCAGCAGGGCTGCCACCTGGGGTGGAGGTGGGGCGAGCACCTGCAGAGGGGCGAGGGCAGGAGGGGTCACCAGCTGTCTCTCCAGTGTGCTGTCTATACTTCTAACACCGATGGCTGAGCCCCGAGAACCCAGCTTAACGGACCACTCCCACTTCCCGGCGGTGCGGCCTGGGGTGGACCGCTCAAGTCCGCTGCGCCTCAGTTTCCTCGTCCGTAAGATTCGGGTAACACGATGCGGACCGGTGTGAGGGTCAAGTGTAGTGATGCCGGAGGGCCCGGGGCATCCGCTTAGCCACCCTCGTCACAGGACAGGTGGCCGCAGGACATCGCATGAGGCCTGTCCTCTCGCTGAGCCTCTGGGTCCTTATCTGATGATGACAAAAACCATCATCATAGAAAGTTAACGTGGGGAGCAGCTGTGAGGCTGACACCTGGCCCACGGGACTTTGGGGGTGGGGGCGGACGCCAGGCCTGTTGGGCGTCTGTGCTGGAGGTCGCCGCCCAGCCCGTGGGCTCGCTGGCCCGGGCAGGGGCAGGCCGGCCAGCCGCAGCCTCTGCTGGAAGGCTCATCTGCAGAGTGGAAATGCGCATCCTAACCCCATGTGTGACGCCATCAGCACTCACGACAGCACGTGGCGCAGTCCGAAGGAAAGATCTGACCTCGCAGGGAGCTCCGTTAGAACTGACATGGCCACTAGAGGATTTCAGGGCAGAGAGCACTCCCCTCCGAGGGCGTGGGAATGGCCTCTCGGGCGACAGAAATCGATGCGTGGTACTGGCAATGGACCCAGCACTTCATGGTATGAGCGCCGCCCGCTTCCCCAGTTGTCTGCGTCCTGCCTCTTCCAAACCACTGAAGGACGGCTGCCGCCAGACCCCAGGGAGGCCGACAGGAAACGGTCCGGGAAGATGAAAGGTGGGTGGGGAGGGGCAGGCGGCCTCCTCGCCAGGGCGCTGGCCTCATCCCCACACCTGTGTCCTGGGTGTGATGCTGGCCCAGCACCCAGCATGCTGCTGCGGCCCCCGCCTGCTTGTCGGGCCTTGCCGCCATTACAGGCCGGGTCCCTGGGCTTCCTCCCGCCTTCTTGGGCCCTGTGCGGCTCCGGTGGTCGTCATGTGGGAGGGACTCAAGGTGGTCACGGGGGTGGGGGGGGCACCACACCCACGGAGAGGAGAGGGGCCAGGTTTCTGGGGTCCTCTGCACATGGGAGACTTGATTGAGGGTGGTGGAGGGGCAGAGGGACAGAAGGACAGAGGGGGAGAGAGGTCCTGGAGGGAGGAATGGCGGGAGCAGCCCCCAGGCCCACCAGCGTCCTCTCTGCCCCTGGCCCAAGTTGTCCTGATCCCAGCGCACCCAGGATGGTGCCCCATTCTCCCACCGGCCCTGGGCGCTGCTGGGCCTGTGGCCGCCTCACTCCAGTATGAGGGGACCCGAACCCCCTTAGCAGATGCTGCTGGGGAGACACGTTGCTCCACCCCCAGGCGGCAGTGGGGGAGGGGCGTGATCACACTGACCACAACCACCCCAGAGCCTTCCTCCTCATCCTTTTTGGAAGAGACCCTGGTGAGTTCCAGCAGGGGCTCGGTGTCCAGCAGGGGTCCCCCGTCACAGGCCCCTTGTGCTGGGGTGACTGGGACCGTGAAAGGGGCGTGCCACTGCTGAGCGGACCCCTGACAGAGCAGCTGGCCCCGCCTTTTTTCCTCCACCTGCGGCCTGAAACAGTGACGTGGGGGGCTGCTGCCGTGGACCCGAGATGCACCCCACGTGGGAGGCAGTGTGATAGGCTGGGCGCTGGACACCCTTGTCCCGCCCAAGACTGTGGGCCCCTCTTAGGGCTGTTCCACAAGGACACGAGTTCCTAGGATGCATCACCAGGCACCGCAGGCTGCTGGCTTGTAAAAGAAACAAAGAAACGTATTCGCTCGTGGTTCTGGAGGCCAAGAGTCCAAACCCAGGGCTGGTAGGGCCGCCGTTCCGCTGAAGGCTCTCGGGGAGGGTCCACCCTTGCCTTCCTCGGCTTCGGGTGGGCCGGGAGGTCCCTGGTGGTCTCCGGTGTACGGTTGCGTCACTCCAGTCTCCGCCTCTGTCGTCACCAGGCTTCTCCCTCCCCGTGTGTCTCTGTGTCCGTTTCTCCTTGGATTGAAACACATCTCCGCACATGCAGCCCGACATTTCCTTAGCCTGAGTGTCCAGAGGAGAAGCCTCTGGGCTTCTGGTGGTGTTGTCCCGCTGGCCCGCCCACGGAGGGAGGCGCCCCACCTGCCCCACTCACAGTGAACTGCCCTCCACTCCGCTCCAGGCCCCTCCTCAGCTTCACCGGGCCGAGAGGTACAGATGTCCGTTTCCTGTTCCACTGGACTTCCCTTGTTCTTTGGTGAGAGCCTTTGTGTCTTTTCTCCTTTTCCCCCTATTCAGGTAGTCAGGATTTTTTCCCAGTGACTTGAGAAAGTGTCTCTGTTGAAGAATGTCAACCCCTTTGTCCCTCGTGTCTGTTGTGGACACGCCTTTCCCCTGTGGAGACAAACACCGTCCGGTGAGAAATTCTAGGAGACGCCATGAACCCGAATGTCTTTTATTGCGGTTTTCAAACAGTGAAGACGCCCGTGTTCTTCAGATGCCTGTGTTTTATACTGACCCTCTATGAAGTCCAGTGGCATAAAGCTAAATCAGAAATAAGTGGGACACTTTTGCAGGAGACAAGGACAGTGCAGTCTGTGTACCTGGCTCTGCCTCTACATTTTGTGGAATTACAAAAGCCACACACGCAGAGTGAACACCTTGGAGCCGGGCAGGCCGAGCTGCAGTGAGCAGGAGGAGTCTCTCCCCCTCCCCCCACCCCGGGCTCCGGGGCAGGCCGTTTAAGGGTTCTGATGCTGGACCTGCCGCCCGTCCAAACAACTTTCGCTGCCGTTTCTGCCTTTGCCGATTTTACGCAATTTTCATGTGACTTCTTAGTACAAGAGAGAGGTTTCCGTCACCCCCATTCCCTACACGCTCCCCCGATTCTGAGATACCGTCTGTAACTCTGTCGTTTTTCCATGAACATCTGGGAAGTGTGTGCATGATCTCCACGTCTGTGACCAGCCTTGGACACAGCCTCACAGCCCTGTCTGTGTCAGGTGGGGAAGTGGGGGCTCCTCTGCCCCATGCTGTCCCCTCCCCGCCACCCTGTGTCACTTTCCACTTGCCCTGTCCTTTCTGCACAAAAAGGGGCTAGCACCTGCTCGGTGCCGGTCCTGCTGTGGGCAGCAAACAGTACAGAGCAAGGGCGCCTGCCTTGGGGACCCCACTCTCTAGTTTGAGGGGGACAGACCATGAGAGCTACAGGGAAAACTATAGCCAGGACAAGAGGAAGGGGTGGCAGCGCCATAAACGGCCAGGTAAGAAGCTGGAACAGGAATCTGTAACTGTCTCCCTTATCATTACCAATACGTATGTTGAGTCTATAATTCTAAAGTCACTAAATGTGTATTATGATTTTCAAAGTATTACTCCAGGAAGGAAATGAAATCCTGTCTTCCTAAGGATGGCTGCCAGCAGGGGCAAGATCCAAGAGCCACTGTTACAATGGATACATACATATACGCACACTTACACATTTTCTTACACTCTGCTGTTTGTGCAAAAGCATGTCATGCTGTTTCATCTGGGCCCGGAACTCTCTTCCATACTCTCTGTTTTTCCCGGGGTTGGTAGCTGCCTGTATTTCCTGGCACCACCGGGAAGACCATCCGGCTTCCTCACCGCACGCAGAGTGGCGGGTCTGAACCGGCTGCTCCCCAGTCTCTCAGACCCAACTCCTCCTCGAGTTGCACTCCTGGGTCAATGCAACTGGTTTGGGGATCCCACTCCTTGCTTTTTCTTGGATTCCTTTTGCTGCTGTTTTTGACTTTATTGAAGGACATCCTCAAGCAAATTTTTTTCAGAACGAGCACAAAGCGGATATCAACAGGTAAACCTCACCCGGACTTGCAGATCTGGAAACCTGTCCCCAAACATAATTCATGGTCTGGCGGGGCAGGGATTCTGAGTTCAAAGCACTTTCCTCACGGCACTAGAGGTCAACGCCATTGTTTGTTTGCTGCCACCCGTTGTGGCCGACGGGGTCATCGCTCTTCTGTGGGTGGCCTGTTGTCTCCCTCTCTAAATGCTCCAGAGAACTTTTTTAGTCCTTGGTTCCCTGGGGTTCCACAAGGCTGGCACCAAGTCTGAGTCTTCGTTTGGGTGGGGGAATCAGACTCTCATGGGATCAGCAGGGGTTGGTGGGCTTGACACCTGAGCACAGGCCGCCCCAGCTGCCATGCTGTGGGAGGGACTCTGCAGGATGAAAGAATTCATACTAAGGTGTGAGTGGCTGATAGGCTGGTCGCTCCTGGGTGAGGTGAAGAGGAGGCGGTACTGTCTGTAGTGAAAAGAGAGGGCTAAAGGCCAAGGAAGCTGTTTCGTATCTGTGTGGCAGACAGCCCCTCCTTTGGGCGCAGCGCTCACACGCTCCGCTCCCCTGCCCCCCCCCCCCCCCCCCCCCCCCCCCCCCCCCCCCCCCCCCCCCGAGCATACTCTCCCATTGCCCCACAGAGCAAGAGTCCGGAGTCGGCAGCCTGGCCCCACAGTTCCGAAGGTGTGACTGAGTAACAAAGCTTGTCACGTGGGAGGAGCTCAGACCCTGGAGTCAGGCCCCTGGTGCATCACGTTTTGCAAGGAGGCGGCAGTCTGGCTGCTGGGCAACAGCCGTGCCAAGTTGCTCCCATGAGCCGGGTCTGGGACCCTGGCGTGTGCGAGGTGTGGGCGGCAGGGGGTGCCAATTTGCAGGAAACCACAGGTCAGAGCCACACCCCAAACCTCGGATCTTTCAGACAGGTTGGGTTCGTACCCCTCCTCTGAAAGAGAGAGAGGGCCAGCGAGAGGGGTGGGGGCTTTGGGGTACAGCCCAAGCGTCTGACAGCAGAGTCCTCTCCCGGTGAACTAACTGTCTCTGTGCCCACTCTGGAGCAGTGGCCTCCCAGCCCCGCTCCACGATGGGCTGCCTCGTGCTGGCCAGCAGCACAGGGCTTTCCCGAGCAGAGCTGGCCAGCGCCTTCGCCCGACCCTGGCAGCCAGCCCACCACAACCTGGAATCCATTTTCGCTGCTCCCTGTCTGCTGGCCTCGCTCCCTCCATCTGTGGCTCTGGGCGGTGCCTGGCCGGTGGTTCCTGGGATGGAGGTGCCAGCCGGACACCTTGCCTTGCTGTGGGAGCCCAGGCGCCCAGCCTGGCAGAAAGGCAGAGGAGGAAATTCTTGCCCACTTCCAGGCCCGGACCTGCCTTCCAGGCAGCTGGGCTGACTGGCGCAGGGCTGCCCGCCGCAGGTGTCTGGAGGCCGAGCTGGCCCAGAATGCAGCCTGGGCAAGAGAGCCTGAGCCGGGTGCTGGCGGTGCCCAGTGGCTGGCTGCCTTCCCTGCACCACCCATCTTCCACTGAGGGCACATGTGTTCGACTTACTCTGGGACGTGGAGCAGGTGGGCGTGCTGGGGGCCCAGTCCTGTGCCCAGGTGAAGGTAGCGTCTCTGCTCCAGGTCCCAGGGAGGGGCTGGGCCTGTGGCTGGAGGGCAGCCAGCCCCAGGCCGGGGAGAAAGCCCAGGCTCAGGGCTTTGTGGACAGCAGATACAACCTCGGCTCCTCCATGGTCCACAGAAGTGTCCGGTTGGGTGCGCGTCTGTGGGGCATTCAGCAGCTGCGTGTCCACAGCGAGATGAGTTTCTGCATCTTCCCAAGAGTAGAGGCCCTGGGAGCGGCGGCCGGGAGGCTGCAGGGCCTGAGTGGCGGCCTTGTGAGGAATGGAGAGAAAAGGGTACAGCCCCCACGGGCCAGGTGTGGCCCACACCCAGCCACCAAAGGGACGGAGTGCCATCCGTGCCACAACAAGGATGAACCCCGAAAGCATGGTGCAGCGGGAAAGAAGCCGGACATGGGTGGCCATGCCCTGCCCGATCTCCTGTCTGCCAACCGTGCAGTAGAGCAAACCCGCAGGGACAGAAAGCAGGTTGGCGATAATCAGGCCCTGGTGGGAGCGAGGGGTGAAAGGTAAACTGAGGCCCATGGAAACTTTTCAAAAATATCGGCGGGAACACTTTGTAAAGTCTATGCTTATCTAACTACTCTGCTGTACCTCTGAAACCAATACAAGGTAATATTGAATGGAAGCTGTAATTGAACAATTTGTAAGCTTCTCCAGAGTTTATCTGAGCATGCGTCTACCCCAATCCGGCAACGCCAAACCAGAGGTTGTGCGGGGCGGTCCCCCAGCAGCACCAGGAGGGCTGAGGTTTGCACAGGGAGGACCTGGAAGCAGAGCCGAGAAAGCATGTGATTGGCCGAAGCTGGAGGGGCAGCCCCAGTGGGGAGAGCCTCGCCCGGCTCCGAGGAATGGAGCTGCTACAAACTTCCACACACAGGTCTTTGTGGGCATGTAAGTTCCCGTGTCCGCGGGCTGACGCCAGCGTGCGACCACCAGGCTGAGCAGCGGTTGCGTGTTCAGTCTTCGAGGAAAACACCAACGTTTTCCAAAGTGGCTGCGCCCTTTCCAGTCCCGCCTGCATGTTCCAGGGGTCCAGTTTCTCTGCATTCATGTCAGTGGGGGTGTTGCTGATTGTCATTTTGGCCATTTTGATGGGTGTGTGATGGCATCTCCTAGCGATTCTAATTTGCATTTCTCTGATCCCGTGGATGAATTGCCATCTGTACACCCTCTTTGGTGAAATGTTACTTCATGTCTTCAGCCAGCCTTCTAGTGAGATTACTTGTTTTTACTGTTGAGTTGTGAGGGCCCCTCACACGTTCTAGGTGCTGGCCCATTGTCAGATATTTGATTAGGAAATATTTTCTCCTAGTCTGCTGCTTATCTTTTTGCCTTCTTATCAGGGTCTTCTGCAGAACGAACTTTAAAAGAAGTTTTGCTAAGCAGGTGGCACCTGCTGCCTTCCGCCAGGAGATGTCAGCACGTCTGCCCCCCGTGGCAGGCATCAGAGTTGCCGAGGAAAACACAGCGCAGTCCCGTCATGCAGCCCTGGATGGACGGACACTCCCCTCGCTCAGAAAGGAGACAGCACAGGACTGGCATCTGTGGTGGGCACTGGCACCCCCCAGGACCAGTGGGCCCCTCCCTTGCGGCCTCTGCGGGGTCACCAGCCTTGTGGTGCCTCAGATAGACCCAGGGCCCTCCCTGCAGGGGCCACATGCAGGCGCAGGTTTGGCCAGGTGCCATCTGACACACACACTCGAGCAGAACAGGGTCACGGTCGAGGCTGAGACGGGAAGAAATGTCCTTTGTCAGGTGACAAGCCCAGCATGGGCTGCGTGGGCTCCTTCTCTCCTGGCGAGGGGGTGGCCGAGGGCGGGCGGGAAGACTGCATGCAGGAGACGGCCTTTGCCAGCAGATTTTAGTTCAACCCACTTTATCTATTTTTTCTTCTATGGGTTGTGCTTTTACGTCAAGTCTAAGAACTCTTTGACTAGTCCTAGGTCCCCAAGATTTTCTTCTATGTTTTCTTCTAGAAGTGATGTACTTTTATATTAAGGCCGTGATTTATTTTGAATTATTTTTTTACACAATTTTTTAAACTGTTTTATTTACTTATCTTTAGAGGGGAAGGGAAGGAGAGAGGGAGAGAAATATCAATGTGTGGTTACCTCTCATGCGTCCCCTGCTGGGAATTGGCCTGCAACCCAGGCAAGTGCCCTGAATGGGAATCAAACCACAGTTGTTTGGTTCGCAGGCCTGAACTCAATCCACTGAGCTACACCAGCCAGGGCTGAATTAATTTTTGTGTAAAACATGAGGCCTCAGTCAAGGTTCATGGTTTGCCTGTGAATGCCCACTTACTCTGGCATCTTTTCTAATGTGTGCATTTTTAGTGCTATGCATTGTCCTCTCAGCGCTGCTTTAGCTGCACCCTGCACATTGTGCGATGTTGTTTTTGCATCTCCATTCAGTTTAATGCATTTCTTTTGAAATTTTCACTGAAGACTTCTAGTTTGATTCATGGGATTATTGAGAACTGCCTTGTTTAATTTCCGAGTGTCTGAAGACTTTTCTGTTACTTAATATTAGTTTGATTCCACTGTGGTCAGAGAGCGAAGTCTGTGGATTTTGATTCTTCTGAATTTGTTGAAATCTGTTTAACGAAGTCTACTGTATAGCTTATCTATATTGGTATGTGTTTCATAAACGATTAGAAAGAATGGGTGTTAATGCCGTTGTCGAGTGGAACATTTTATAAATGTCAACTAGATCCTAATCAGATTGACTTGCTGGTTGATGGTATAGTTGGGTTCTTTTATGTCTGCTTATTTTTTGTCCAAGTGTTCTGTCAGTTGTGGGGGAATCTCCAGTTACAATCGTAGATTTCTCTACTTCTCCTGTCACTTCTGTTGGTCTCCGACTCACAAGTTTGCAGCTGCTTTTTGGCGCAAGCGCAGTGAGCGTGGATCTGTCTTCTTTCGTCGTTCTGTTGTGCCTCTCCCCAGCTCTGGTAATTTTCTTGGCTCCGAAGTCTACTCTGTCTTGTGTTAATATAGTCAGTGCTGCTTTCTTTTTGATTAATTACATGACACTTCCTTTCCCCACCTCTTTGCTTTTGACCTGCTATATTGTTAGATTTGAAGTGCATTTCTCGTAGACGGCATATTATTGAGTCACGTTTTTTAATTTGGTCTGCCAATCTTTTACTTATTATTGGTATATTTAGGCTATTTACATTTAATGTAGTTTTTGATATGTTAGGGCCTAAGTCTAACATTTTTTAAAAGATTTTATTTATTTATCTTTAGAGGGGAAGGGATGGAGAGAGAGAGAAAAATGAATGTATGGTTGCCTATCGTGCGTCCCCCACTGGGAACTGGCCCGCAACCCAGGCATGTGCCCTGACTGGGAATCGAACCGTGATCGTTTGGTTCACAGGCCCAAGCTCAATCCACTGAGCTATGCCAGCCAGGCTAAGTCTAACATTTTATTTTTAATTTTTAGTTTTATTCTCTCTGCTTTTTCTTCCTTTAATTTGTCCTGTGGGTTACATAACACTTGTTAGAATTCTGTTTTAAGTTAACTGTTGTGTTTTTTAGGTTTATCTGTTTGTATGTGCCAGGGTTCCTTTTCTTATTATTTCTTCATTGTTTAGAGAACATCCTTTGCCATTCTTTTGGGCTAGGTATGCAGACCGCAGACCCTGCTAACTGGGACCCAGAGAGGGTCAGGAAGTTGCCCAAGGTTAAGGGTTACCAAAGTAAACTCTGGTTGGAAGGTCCGGCCTGCCCAGGTGAGGGTGGAGGGTGCTCAGCCGGGAGCCCAGGCCCGTTCATCCAAGATGCCCTGCTGGGGCTGTCTACACAAACCCCAGGATACTTCCCCCCGGGACTTTGCTTCAGGAAGAGGCTGGTTCTCAGCAGCTCTACAGGCTATGGGCCACCTTCCAGTGGGCAAACTGGGTGAGGCTTTACCCAGAGCTAGCTGAACTCGAAGTTAAGGGCAAGGACCTCCAGACCACCCAGCCTGCCCAAGTGCACAGGCAGGGCGTCTCCCTCCCCAAAACCACCCTGAGGTCCTCCGCCAGCTGCCTGTGGTGGCTGGCCGCAGGCACTTTCTATGGCTGTAGGACTGAGGTCTCGCGTCCTCGCTGGCCGGCTGCTGGGGGCCCATGTTCCTTACGGTGCTTTCCCCGTGCCCCTCTGACAACAGAGTCGCTCTGACCTCCCTCTGCCACACCCGCCCCCCTCTTTTCTGCTGCGTCTCACTGACTCCTCTCCTCCCTCATGGGGTGACACCCAAAGAACCCAAGAGCACCTCCCTGTGTCAGAGTCAGCTAGCTGGTGACCTTCATTCCATCTGCAAGGCCCCTCCCCTCCCCGCAGCACCTGCCCTTTCGTCTGCCCGAGCCAGCAGGGGTTGGAGGTGTCTTGGTGCATCTATAGGATTCCACCAACACCAGTGGCCTGAGCACCGGGCCTCCGTGCAGCCTCACACCGGTGATCATGCGGTTCGGGCTGAGAGTGCAGGGCCGGAAAGGATGCTCTGGAATCTCTTGTAATGGCTTGAAAATGAAGTGCAAGAGCTAAACTTCAGAAAAATAATATCAGTGGGTAGAATTCACAGTACGGAAACACATTTTTCCAGTTGAGGAAATACTCTTAGCAGAAGAGTAACACTGATGGAAAGTGTGCACAGAAACCCCCTCCCCCGCCACTGCTTTTGTCGACTGGACCCCAAGCAGCTTCCCTGGCAGCTGCCCTGTTCTAGAAAACGTGCAGCAGGCTCCATTCAGAGGAGGGCCTTCCTGGGTCTCCCTTGTCACCAAGCCGCACCGCCAAGGCCAGCGGAGCCTGCCCGTCCAGCCCCCGACCTTGTGCGCTATCTGTGTGCTTGGTCTCAGACGTGTGGCAAGTGGGCGTGGCAGCGCTCTGTGTCCCTGAGGAAGTCTGCCGTGTGGACTCACTCGGTCCCTAGGAGCAGCGACCACGGCCTCCTCCAGCTGTCCGTCCCCTGAGGTGTGACCTCTCACCCCACAACCACACTGCCAGCGGCCCCGGAGCTGCAGGGAGGAGCCGCTGCACAGGGGGCCGTCTGCACCCTGACACCTGCCCCTGGGAGCTTCAGCTCCTCGCCAGGAGACCCAGTACCACTTTCTTCCGGTCACGGGCATGGCCCGTGTCCATCTTTCTTCTTCATGAGTGTGGGTGGGGGACAGCTGGGACAACTGTCACAGCCCAGTCCAGCCGCCGCACGGTCACTGGGTGTTCGGCTCCCAGCTCTTGGGCGGCTGAGCTTCTCTACGAGTGGACTTGGCAATGAATTCCAAATCATAGGAGAGGACGGCGCTTTCTTCCCGTGTCAGGTATCTTACTTGTATCGGGTCGGCCAAAAAGTTTGTGTGGCGTTTTCCATAAAATAAAAGACGCATTTTCTACCTCCACCAGCAACTTCATCGATTTGGATATTTTGAGTGTGTCGGCTGTCTCTGTGTGTGGCAGAGCGTTGACTGCTCTCAATCGATGTCTCAGTTCTACTGCTGTCAACCTCAACCACCCGAGCAGCACCCGAGCAGCTCCCGAGCTCACCGGGAGCACCACCCGGTGAGGAGTCTCCATCATGAACCCTCGCAAAGCACTGGGACCCGTTCGATTGGTCACAGCGCCTTCTGCACACACTGTGCCAATCTTTTTTCTGTGGTTTGGTTGCGTTTTTACCTTTCTTGAAATAATAAAGCACATATGGTGAAAATGTTGCCTATTTTCCTCCATCTTTAGTATTAAAGTGGCTACATAAAAAATTCACCAATTTCAGTAAGTTTTTTCAAGTGCACACTGATATGACGCAGCCACAATGCAATCTACCAAGTTTGTTTCCAATGAAGGTACAGACAACTGAGCACCACGAGAGCCATCGTAGGGGAAAAACCAAGCAGACTTTTGGGCGGACCCCATAGATGATTTTTAATCACAAACAGGGCATGCCAGGTTTGCAGTGTCCCTTATAAACGCTCACTGCCCTGTATAGCCTCAAGATGCCCCTTTCTTGGATAGACAGGGCCTCTGACCCCCTTTCCCAGTGGGGGTGCCCCCGGCCTCAG
>PVKM010033342.1:0-16013 GCA_004027735.1 Carollia perspicillata
ACCAGAAACATGGAAACAGGGAACAGACTGACAGCTGCCAGAGGAAAGCAGGGAGGGAGAGTGGTGGAGAGAAGGGGAAGGGATTAGTCAAAGAACACATCTGAGTGACCCAGGGACAGGGACAATGGTGTGAGGATGAGCTGTGGGGGTGGGGGATATGCTGGGGGAGGAGGGGAAAAAGGAAAAATTGGGACAACTGCAGTAGAAAAAACTAGAATATAAAATAATAAACAGGCCCATTGTGGCTATTTTCAAAAAAATTGTTTTTAAATCAAAGTTTGGTATGATATATTGCCATTCTCGTTGGTTTTTATGTATAGTTTGACCTCACCTTTCATTTCTTCTTCGACCCAGCTGGATTTTAGTAGCATGTTATTTACTCTCCACGTATCTGTGGTGTTTTCCACTTCATTTTGCAGTTCATTTCTAACTTCAAATCATTCTGGTTAAAGGATATGCTGGGTATCACTTAATATTTCTTAAGTGCTCATGATTTAAAACCTGTTCAAAAGATTTTATTTCATTTATCTGGTCAGGTAATTTTAATATATAAGCATATGGTAAAGAAAAATGCTGTTTCCATTACAGTTTAATGCTTTCAAAACTGCTCCTAGATAACCCACAGGATGGCACATTGGTCATGCTCTTGGTCAGCTGGTGGCCGTTATCCAAGATGGCGTCCACTCACACTGAAAAAAGGGAAGTTGTAGGTAAACTCCTTGGCTGAGTGACTGTGAGCTCTGAGTGTTTTGTTTGAGTGGTCATTTCATAATATTTTCAAAATCAGTAAATGTTTTTTATTTGGGATATCGGGCAAATGTGACATGCTAACTACGTAATATTTCTATTTAGTTCAAGTATCCCAAAGCAAAGCCACCTTTTTCATATTTTTTGTTCTTACATATTCATATATGTACATGTGTATACTTATATTTATATATACACACAAATATATATGAAGAAAAACATTACTCACACATGTGCATAACTGTCCATTGGAAAATGATGTCTTGTAAATATTTAGGAAAATCAGATATACCTATCTATAGTAAAGTTGTAAGTAAATTGAATTCTGGTATATATTATAAATGATGGGTACTTTACATACTTTCATATAACAGAAATAAGAAAAAGACTTTAAGTGCTAGGTTAAGTCAAATACTAAAACCATATTCAAGTCCTTTACTTTCACCGTATGGGGTACCCTAATGTAAGGGAAAGAACCAACATCATGACTAGTGTAGGTGTTTAGGTTTGGTGATGACAGAAGGGAAAAGTCACATTGAAATCAGCTTGAAGACAACATGACCGCATGCTTCAAATAAGAGAAATGAAAGAGTAAGGGCTGCTTTACAGACCTTACTACCACTCAGTGGAGTCTTTCTTCTCATCGGGAGTCTCATTGTAGGACACTTGCTATTTGTAAATTGTTTATTGCAATAGCTCTTACCTCCGGAAAGTGTACAGATCATGTATATATAACTTCAAGAATTTTCACAAGTAGGACACACCTGTGCATTTAGGCCCAGCCCAAGAAGCAGAACCTATGATACCCTAGAAGTTTTCTTTAACCAACAAGTGGACCCCTTTGTGCCTAGTACTGCTGGTTCTGGGGACAAACCACATTTGCTACAAGAACACTAAGTGGTGTTCCTGTGTAGGAGAAATCTTTCTACCCATGACTAACATCATACTCAGTGGTAAGAGATTGAAAGTTTTCTCCCCTAAATCAGAACCCCAAAATGTTTGCTCACTTTTACCACTGCTATTCAACACTATATCAGAAGTTTTAGCCAGAACAACTGAACAAGAAAAAGAAATAAGAATTATTCAAATTGCAAAGGGAGATGCAAAACTATCTCTATTCACTGGTGACATAATTCTATATACATAGAAAATCCCTGAGAATCTTTAAGAAAGCTACCCGAATAGAGCAAATAAATGAATGTAGTAAAGTTGCAGGATAGATCAAGACACAAAATTCGGTAGTGATTCTGTACACCAGCAGTGAACAGTCCAAAGAGAAAATTATAAATCATTTACAATTTAATTTTTAATAGCATCTAAGAGTTAAAGACTTGTAGATAAATTTAACCAGGAGGTTGAAGATTTGTACATATTGTCTTCATTAGGAGTAAGTCAGTAAGGACAGCCCACAGTTAAGAGGGGTAGAATTGGGCTTCATCTTTTGAAAGGAGGACAACTATCACAGAATTTGTGGACATTTTTTAATCAATTCCACCATGACATGGAAAGAGCATGAGGGAGACATCTGCCATGCAGAAAACATTCTGTTTTCATCCAGGTAGTGAGAACACACATGGGAAATATAGTAGGCATGTGCACATGCATGCATTTATGTGTGTGTGAGGTTTTGCTGGAGTGTTGAAGGTTCGTGGCCCTCATGTACATAACACCTTTAAAACTGTAAGTTTTTAAAGACCGTTGTTACTCTCATACTGTAACTATGTTTAAACTTTTACCCATATTATCTACATTCTGTTACTAAATGATATATCTTTTTTATAAAAAATATAAGGGAAATTATTTCCCACATGGATAAAATGTAATAGAAATGATACAATATACTGTAGCTCCATCAATTTATGAAATATATTTGAGTAACACAACTCTAGAACGATGACAGCATGGCATTATATTTTGGAAATTAGGGCATTTCTGTTCTTTGGATGATCTCTTCGTTGTAACTCTACTGAAATATCAATTCTACTTGTAGAGGCTTTTAGAAACTGCTTGGGAGAAGTGGGCCCTGTAGATTTCTCTAAGGTCCTACACAATGGAGTGAAGATACATCCTACCCCTAGGCTTTGGAGGTGTTTGAAGTCAAAAACTGCAGTGGGTCCTTGTAATGCTGACCTACCTGACAGATGATACACTGGTAGAAGATTGGTGAGTACTTAATGATGCTTCATTTATGAGAGAAGTTACTTAATCTGACATTCAAGGAGAATGGTACTTCACATAAATAGACTTCTCTAGTAACTTTAAAGCTTTCTCTTTTAAGTTGCCATACTTTCCTTTCAGTCTCAAGTATTTTAATGAAAATTGTTGTATTTTTATTAGAGTATGAAATTACTGAAACCCTATTATGTACCAGGCATTTGATATAAGGATGAATATACTAGACAAGGTCCATGTGGAATTCTGGTGAGAGTAGACCAGACCATAAATAATAAGGAAATTGCCAGGTGCTTCCACATGGACCATTAAGATAGGGGGATGCAAACTGGGATATCTGGGGCCTTTGTCAAAATCAAGTGGGGCACCTTTTTCTGCTAGACTCTTCATACTTTTCAAATGAGTCTAGGGAAGCAATTACATAACTCAAAAATTCTTAAGCTGGCCAGGTAGTTTTCTTTTACCCATTTATTCTCTGCAAAACAAAATCACAATAGATAAGAGAATAATGTCAGCTGGCTGGTTTTCAGACTATTTTTGCCCCATTTCTTTTCCCCCTTCCCACTTATCTATCTGTTGATTTATTCATTTTTGGTACATTTGAGCACTTCATCACCATTTGGGGGATGTAGGTTCAAACAATTTTTTTCCCACAACTGAGCATCTAAGATCAATAGGTGTTTGCATCTGTTTCCTTCCAAACACTCCTTCCTTTTTCTGGGGAAATAAATGACTCTGCCCCCATCCCCAAACCTGGATACTGGAAAGCCAGCTTGGATTTGGTGGTCACGGCCTGTTGTAGCAGTCCTGAGACTGGTTGAGGATCCCCCAGACCCCATTCCTTATCCTGGGGGTCCTTATCTCCTTCTGCTGGCATTGCTGTCAGAGGGCCTGTGGACAAAGGGGAGTGATGCCTGAACAGGAGGAGGACCCCAGAGTCCTAGAGAGGGAGAGCCAGCAGGAAAGGGGCCCTGAAGACCGATGCCACCAGAAACCCCAGGCCTCTGTGAGAAGCCCCTGCTACAAAAGGAACGCCATCACCAGTTCCTACAGCTCCACTCGTGGCTTCCCGCCAGTGGAGAGGAGGAGGCAGCCGGCTACTTGCCACACCAGGCTGTCCCAGAGGGTGGTAAAGACAGTGAGCCAGCAAGGCCCTCAGGCTCCCTCCTCCAGTTGCCCGTTATCTCAGAGGAAGAGCCAGCCTCAGAAGGGCCCAGGTGACACCCGCGGTCAGAGACCATCCTCAAGGAACCGCTCACCTTCCTGTGACAGGCCCCGAAAGCGCAAGTTTCCTCTGCTGCCACGCAGGCTAGGGGACCCTCTGAGGCTGCCCCCATCGCCTGAGCTGGGTTACAGAGTCACGCCTGAAGACATCGATGCGGAGAAGAAGGCACTTTGGCAGCGCATCAGCCGCGCTCTGTGTGGTGACCCAGAGACCATCTCAGGCTGCAGTGCTCCAGAGCCTCTGCGGTCCTCCCTGCAGCCTGCAGCAAGGACTGCTTCCACCTCTATTCCTAGCACCCCTTTGTCCACCAGCCTGCACACCCACAGGCGTGGCTCCCAAGATTGCTTCCGATATGGAGGTCCCCCCAATGGACATGTCTCCAATGCACACCACCCCTATGGACAGAACCCCTGCCTACACTCTTCTCAGGGATGCCCCTGACTCCAGGGGTGGAAAACAGGCAGCTGCAGCCCCAGCTCAGGCCCCAGCCTCTACTCCAGGCCAGCCAGACCTGGGCAGCACCACACAGGCGAGCACCAGGCCAGCACACAGGCCAACACCGGGCCAGCCATTGCTTCCCTCCGTCCCTCTGGCACAGCCAATCAACACTTTGGGGGAAGAGTGGGCCAGAACTCTCAGAACTCTCACCAAGGCACCCTCATAAGGACCACAGGCCACAACCCTCAGAACAACCCTGGGCTGGAGGCACCACTGTCTCCACGTTAACTTCCATCCTTGGAGGTGCACCCAAGCACAGTGCCCACCCTTCCAGTGGAGGGCTCGGCACCACCAACAGTGCAGGATCCAGTGGGTTATCTGTCCCAGCTTCCACCCCCTGCTACCCTGCCACCGCTATGGGCACCTGGAGAGCTGGTAAGACCACCAGCCTACCAATCACTTTGGTAGTCAGTGTGGGCCCATCAATAAGCATGTCCACAGACTTGGCTCCCAATCCTGCCTCCGACACACATGTCACCTCCATGGTTACCACCCCATGTAATTAGCTTCCTCTGGGGGGCTTCCTTCTGGCTCTAGCAGGAAAAGTTTTGTGGTTAGGTCCCCACCATTGCTTTCCCAGAAAACCATTGGGTCATCAACCATATTTTTACTGAAGAACTAAGAACTTTGAGCCCCAGTGCAGGGTCTTTGGTCTGCAAGTTGTCGCAAAGAAAATCATAAAACCAAAGGAAGAAAAATAGAGAGTAAACCTTTTGTGTTCTTTGCAGATTGGCTGTGTTAGGATTCTCCCTCAGCACTTACCCAGGCTTGCACTGTTCCTAGGGACTAGCCCAAATTGAAAGCTTGTGTTTTCAAAGGTAGTTTTTGAGCAAGCTCTTATCCTAGACATTTATATGGCTTTCCAAATTCCCCAAATATATGGGGATTTTGAGTTCTCTAGTTTCCTGAGAAAGCCATATTTTCTCTCCTACTTTTCCTCCTAGGCCTTAGGCAATCTGTTGTGTGCCTCAACAGCTATCTTTTGCTCCAGGCTGCTGTGGGTTGTCAGCCAGCCTAACTGTTTCAAGCAATGGCTGTAGCTTTTCCACACTTCAGGTAGCTCTCAGACAGACTTAGAACAGACATACACAAGAATTAGGGAATGAGGTCTGCCGTGTTCTCTCCAGACATGAGGACAAGGGTCCCACTTTGGAAATTGAGGGATGCAGATTTGAAGACTATGGCCAAGCTGGGGAGAGGTGGCCAAAATCACCACAGACATTTTCCACAGTTTTTAAGTTGTCTGTTTTTGTAAATTAAATGATTGCTGTAAACCAACCATTTACAGAGTTCTAACAAAGTACTACTGACATTGCTTTAAAAAAAATTACTGTTCAATACATATGATTTTCATTTTATACTAATCTTAGAGATGTTTTCATGGCAGGCTGCAGAGCTGCTGAATTCCTTATTAAATTTTTTAAATTTATTTTTCAATTACAGTTCACATACCATACTCTATTGGTTTCACATACTACAATATAGTCATTAGACATTTATGTATCACATGAAATGATCTCCCTGATCCATCTAGTACCTGTCTGACACCATATACAGTTATTACAATAGGATTGACTGTATTCCCTGTGCTGTACCCTACATCCTCATGTCTATTTTCAATACTGGCAATCTGTACTTCCTCCTCCCTTTCACCTTTGCACCCATGCTTCTATTCTCACTTCCATCTGGTGACCATCAACTTGTTCTGATTTTGTTTCTTTTGGTGGGATTGTAAATTGGTGCAGCTACTATTGAAAACAGTATGGTGGTGTCTCAAATAATTGAAAATAAAACTACCGTATTTCACAACAATTCCACTTATGGATATTGATCTGAAAAGATCAAAACAGGTTTATGCACCCCTACATTCTTTGCAGCATTATTTGCCATAACCAAGAAATGGGAGCAACCTTAGTGTCCAGGGACACATGACTGAATTAAGGAGGCATGGGACACACACACACACAGGAATGTTACTCAGCCATGAAAGAATGAAACTTTGCCATTTGTGACACCATGAGTAAACCTATAGGATAGTATGCTAAAGACAGGCAGAGAAAGACAAATGCATGATTTTACTTACATGAGGAATGCAAAGACAAATGAACAACCAAAAGAGAAACAAAGTCATAATTCTGCTTGTTTGCAGTACTTCTGTCAGTGCTGCCATTTTCCTGATGCCACTTGTCTTTTTCAGGTTTAAGGAATTGGATATGAAACTTCCTTTTATGTCAAGCCATGTCAGAATTAGAGCTGCTGAATTAAAATGCATTTGTATGAGTTTATGTCAAAGGAGTTTCCCATAACTTACTTGCTTTTTCTGCATCGAGCCTTCCCATTGTACTGTTGTGTCATTGTGTAGTTCTCCCTAGTAAGCCGGGTGTGCAGCACAGCAGTAACCTACTATAAGGACGTTACTAAAGTTAACGTTTACTGAAGTAACTGACTTTAGAAAATGGCCTTCATGTTATTGTTGGCACACTTATACCCTTTGTGGATGATCAGATGGAGGTTCAGGGACAGGTGATTTGGGAACTCATCTTCAAAATGATATTTGAAATACTTGTGTACAGTGTTCTTGGCAAGAGCTGAGTGTTTTATGTGTCATGGGTCTAATTCATAATTGTGAAAATATTTTTTGAAAAATGATACAAAATCATTCTCAATAACTTAATCATTGGAAACATTTAATTATGGAACACCTTGTAATTTTGATCTAGTAAATAACCTGACAGCTTCTGTCTTTTTCATGAAGTGCAAAGGTAGTCAAAACTGGAGACAGTGGTTGGCCCTGCTATGATACTATGATGGTGTGTGAGATAGGACTTAAATTACATGTTTCAGTACTATTGGCATTTTTAAAGCTCAGTGCCCATCCTGTAGAGGCACTTTAACAGTTTTTTTTTTAATCATTTGAAAGCACAGAAACAGTAATAGCTTGGTAACCTAGAAGAAATTGGAATATTTTATCTGAGTTTGGTTAGCAGAGTTGTTGTTATTTATTACAATTTGCTTGGTTATTTTACTTTAAATTATAGATAAGAATTTTTTCCTTTTGCTCTTTTCTTTTTAAATTGTGTTTAGGTTTTGGACTTATGGAAATATTCAGTGATAGACAACAAGGATAATGGTGACCTCTAAATCATAGTTAAACTTTTAGATCATTTTTCCTTATTGTGCTGTCTTTAACGATTTACATATTACTCATCAGAAAATCAATTACAGTAGAGGACCTTATTCACTTTTGGAGGTCATAATTTTTCCGTCATCTTGCTAATTCATGTTAGAAAAGATAGGCACTAGTACCATTTGGAAACCTCTGGAAGCACCTCTTCCTCAGACCCAGCCCAAGCCATTGCTGAGACAGGGCAGTCTGGTCGCTGATGGTGGTCACTGTGACGGTGTGGTAGGGGTGGTCGCACTGCACTGACTCTGTCTCTGCTGTCACCAGCTGGTCTACCCCTCCCCTCAAATAACTTCTCTCTCTCACTGTAGGCTTCTGCAAGTACTTCTGGTGGCGCTCCTCTAGGAGCCTCTTCTGTGTTGCTTGAGTCACTACTGGATCTCCTCCATGGCTGACATCTTCCACTCTCCCTCCAGCTGTGGAAGCCCGTCAGATATGCATGGCACAGCTCATCCTGCTGGGAGCTGAGCACCAGCCAAGGTGGTCCCCATCTCGCTTCTTCTTGTTGCTGCTCCTAACTGGGAGGCCTGCCCAGACTCCCACTTGCTCAAGATGAGAGATGCTGTGGATTTTTATACACTTATCTTGATACTTTACTGTATTGGCTTATTTTTTCTAACACTTTTTGATGGGGTCTCTTCAGTTTCTACATAAAGAATCATATCATCTACAGAAAGTGACAAACATACTTTTTCATTCCCAATTTTGTTGCCTTTTATTTCTGTCTCTTACCTGATCGCTTTGGCTAGGACTTCCAGTAGTACTGTGTTGAGTAGTAGTGGTGAGAGTGGACATCCCTGTCTTCTCTCTTAGAGGAAAAGCTTTTTTACCTTTTCACCATTGAGTATGATATTAGGAGAGGGTTTGTCACATATGGCTTTTATTAGGTTGTGGTGATTTTCTTGTATACATATTTTATCAAATGTTTTCATAATAAATAGATTTTGTGTCCAGGTGGTTTTTCTACACCTATTGATATGATCATATAATTTTTATTCTTTATTTTGTTAATCAATGTGGAATATCACATAGTTATTTGGGTAAGTTGGAACCATCCTTGTACCCCCAGAATGAACCCCACTTGCTCAGTGTGGTTATAGATGTTATCTTTTTATTGTATCTTTGTATTTCATTTGCTGGTACTTTGCATCATTATTCATCAGAGATACAGGTCTATAGTTGTCTTTTTTGTATTTTACTCCTCCCAGGTTCTAGGAGTAAGGTTATGTTGGACTCATAAAATGTGTTAGGAAGTATTACTTTTTCTTCACACTTTTGGAAGAGTTTGAGAAGAACAGGTATCCAGTCTTCTTTGAATGCTTAGCGTAATTCACTAGTGAAGCCATCTGGTTCTGTGCTTTTAACTTTTTGGGAAATTCTTGACAGTTGTCTCAGTTTCTTCACTGTTGATGGCTCTATTTGGGTCTTCCAGTTCTTTGTGATTCAGCCCAGGGAGGTTACATATTTCTAGGAACTGACCCATTTCTTCTACATTATTGAATTTGGTGTCGTAGACTCTTTTATAGTATCCTTGTTGATCCTTTGTATTTCTTGTGGTGTCTGTGGTAATTTCTTTCTCATTTCTGATTTTGCTTGAGTCTTTTCTCTCTTTTCTTCAGTGAGTGTTGTCAGAGGTTTGTCAGTTTTATTAGTCTCTTCAAAGAACCAGGTCTTCATCGCATTAATTTTTGTACAGTCTTTTTGTTCTCTGTATCATTTAATTCTGCTCTAATTTTTATTCTTTATTTTTTGTCCCAATCTTCACCTGAGGTATGCCTATTGATTTGAGAGAGAGAGAAGGAGACCCAGGCAGAGGGAGAAACACCAGTGTGAGAGAGACATGGATTTGTTGCCTATCTTATGTGCCCTATCTGTGAATTGTACCCACAACCAAGGTATGTACCCTGACTGGGAATCAAACCCATAACCCTTTACTGTACAGGACAACACTCCTTCCTACCCACCCGCTCATCCAGGGATGCTCTACTTTTTATTATATTTTCTTTATTTTGCTGACTTTGGGCTCCTTTTGTACTTCTTTAAGACACTATATTAGGTTATTTTCTTAGGATTTCTCATTTCTTGATATGAGCCAATAATGATATAAACTTCTCTCTCACTACCATTTTCTGTTTACCCCCCTAAGTTTCATATGATCTCACTTCTAAGAGGAATCTAATGAACAAAATAAAGTAACAAGCAAAACAGGATCAGAGATATAGAAACAGGAAACAGACTGACAGGTTCCAGAGGAAGGTAGGGGAAAGAGAGAATGGGGGAGAGAAGAGGAAGGGGTTAGTCAGAGAACACATCTGAGTGACCCAGGGACAGGGACAAAGGTGTGGAGATGGGCTGTGGGGTGGGGGATAGGCTGAAGGAAGGAGGGGAAAAATAAACAGGCCCACTGTGGCCATTTTCAAAAAAATTGTTTTTAAATCAATTCTCTTTTGCTTTTAAATATATTTTTGACCTCACCTCTTATATCTTCTTTGGCCCAGCTGATTGTTAATAGTGTGTTGTTTACTCTCCACATGTTTGTGTTTTTTCCACTTCCTTCCACAACTGCAGAAATAGAAATCAACTATTTCTAATTTCAAAGCATTCTGGTTAGAGGATATGCTTGGTATTACTTAATATTTTTGAAGTGCTCATGATTTAAAACCTTTTCAAAAGACTTTATGTCAGCTTTCTGGTCAGATAATTTTGATATGGCAGCATATTGTAAAGAAAAGTGCTGTCTGCATTGTAGTTAAATTTTTTCAAAACTGCTCCTAGATAACCCACAAGATGTCACAATGGTGAAGTTCTCAGTCAGCTGGTGGTCGTTATCCAAGCTGGTGTCCACTCACACAGAAAAAAGGGAAGTTGTAGGTGAACTCCTTGGTTGAATGACTGTGAGCTCTGAATTTTTTGTTTGAGTGGTCATTTCTTAATATTTTCAGAGTCAGTAAACATTTCTCATTTGAGATATTGGGCAAATGTGAGATACTGGCTAAGGAGTATTTCTATTTAGTTCAAGTATCCCAAAGCCACCTTTTTCATATTTTTCATTCTTAGATATCCACATATGTACGTGTGTGTGTATATATATATGTATATATATACAGAAATATATATGTGAAGAAAAATGTTACTCACTTACACATGTGCACAACTGTCCATTTGAAAATGATGCCTGGTAAGTATATTTAGGAAAATCAGATGTACCTATTTATAGCAAAGTTGTAAATAAGTTGAATTCTGGTATATACTATAAATGACAGGTACTTTATATACTTTGATATCACAGAAATAAGAATGAGGACTTGAAGCACTGGATTAAAGCCAAATACTAAAACTGTATTCAAGTCCTTTACTATCACCATTTGGGGTACCCTCATGTAAGTTAAAAAGCCAATATCACATCTAACATAGGTGTATATGTTTGGTGATGACAGAAGGGAACAGTCACATTGAAATCAGCTTGATGATGTCATGACCACATGCTTCACATAAGAAAAATAAAAGAATAAGAGCTGCTTTACAGACCTTACTACCCTTCAGTGGAATCTTTCTTTTCATTGGGAGTTGAATTTTAGGATACTTTCTATTTATAAATTTTTTATTGCAATAGATCTTACCTCAGGAAAGTATACCAATCATGTGTATATAACTTCAAGACTTTTCACAAGTAGAACACACTTGTGCATTTAGGCCCAGCCCAAGAAGCAGAACCTATGATACTCTGGAAGTTTTCTTTAACAAACAAATGGACCCCTTTGTGCCTAGTACTGCTGGTTCTGGGAACAAACCGCATTTGCTACAAGAACACTAAGTGGTGTTCCTGAGGAGACGAAATCTTTGTACCCACGACTAACATTGTACTTAGTGATAAAAAATGGAAAGTTTTCTCCCCTAAATCAGAAACATGAAATGTTTGCCAACTTTTACCACTGCTATTCAACACTCTATTGCACGTTTTAGCCAGAGCAATTGAACAAGAAAGTGAGGTAAGAATTATTCAAATTGCAAATGCAAATGCAAAATCATCTCTATTCACTAGTGTCGTTATTACATACATCGAAAATCCCTGAGAATCTACAAGAAAGCTACCCAAATAGAGCAAATAACATAGTAATGTTGCAAGACAGAAGATCAAGACACAAAATGCAGTCGTGATTCTGTACACCAGCAGTGAATAATCCAAAGAGGAAACATATGTCATTTGCAATTTAATATGTAATAGCAGCTAAGAATTGAAGACTTGCAGAAATTTAGCCTGGAGGTTAAAGATTTGTACCCATTCTCTTTGTTAGAAGGGTGTCAGCAAGGACAGCCCACACTTAAGAGGGGGGTAATTGGGCTTCGCCTTTTGAAAGGAGGACTAACTATCACAGAATTTGTGGACATTTTTAAATTGATTCCACCATGACAGGGAAAGAGCATGAGGGAGACATGCAGTGTGCAGGAAACACTTTGTTTTCATCTGGGGAGTAATAACACACATGGGAAAGATAGTATGTGTGTGCACACACATGCATTTGTGTACGTGTGAGGTTTTATTGAATTGAGTGTTTAAGGTTTGTGGTCCTTAGGTATACTACACATCAAAAATTATACATTTTAAAGTCTGTTGACACCCTTATATAGTAGCTATGTTTAAACTTTTACCATTAATATCTACATTCTGTTACTAGATGATCCATCCCTTACATAAAACATTTTATTTGTGGGAAAAATATTGCCCACAGAGATGGTATGTAAAGGAAATGATACAATATTCTGTAGCTCCTTTAATTTATCCAATGTCTTTGAGAAACACACCTCATGAGTGAAGGCAGAATGGCATTATATCTTATCCCAAGGCCTTTGAGGTAAGTGAAGATAAAAACTTCAGTGGATCCTCCTAATGCTGACCTACCTGAGTAATACACTGGTAGAAGACAGGTGAGTATTTAATGATACTTTATTTCTGAGAGCATTTACTTATTCTGACATTCAAGGAGAATGATACTTCACATAAATTAACTTTTCCAATAACTTTGAAACTTTCTTTTTTAAGTTGCCATACTTTTCTTTTAGTCTCAAGTATTTTGATGAAAATTGTTGTATTTTGATTAGAGTATGAAGTTACTGAAACCCTATTATGTACCAGGCATTTGATATAAGGATGAATATACTAGACAAGGTCCATGTGGAATTCTGGGAAGAGTAGACTAGACCATAAATAATAAGAAAATTTCCAGGTGCTTCCACATAGACCATTAAGATAGGGGGATGCAAACTGGGATATCTGGGGCCTTTGTCAAAATCAAGTGGGCCACCTTTTTCTGCTAGAGTCTTTGATCCTTTTAAAATTAGTCTACAGCAGACTAATTTCATAACTCAAAATTTCTTAAGCTGGTCAGACAGTTTTCTTTTAGCCATTCATTCTTTGCTTTAGATATTAGAATAGTGTCATCTTGCGGGTTATGAGATTACTTTTGCTCTTTCTTTGCTCCTCTTCCCAGTTATCTATCTGTTTATTTATTGATTTTGGTATATTTGAGCACCTAATCACCAGTTTGGAGTGTGTGGATTCAAAGAATTTTTGCCCTCGACTGTGCACCTATCTAAGGTCAATATGTGTTTGCATCTGTTTCCCTCCAAACACTCTGCGAGGGAGATTTACCCACAGACTCCCCCCCATCCACCACGGATGATAATAAGTCTACCAAGACATGATCTGCTTGGGGAGGAAAATTGGCTGTTCTCTCAAAAAAAGGACCAAGAGCCTTTTCCTCAATGCCCTTTTATTGGGTTTATTTTCACAGGAATAAAGGTAAAGTTCATTAATTATTGTCAGGCAGTAAGGATCAAACAATAGATAACACACAAAGAACTACAAGGGCTTATTCTGAGTCAGGGTCTGTTAGTTAAAAGGCTACAAAACTTTGGGAAACAAATTCATGTCCTGCTAGGACCTTATCAGAAAATTGAGAGCATTTTTAGCAAAGCAAGTTTCACAGGATTTTAAGTGTTCTTTCTTAGGCCTGATCACCTCAGGCAACCCGCCCTTTCCAGTACAGGGCTGCACCACCCTCTGTCATTGTTTCAGGCTTAAGTCAGTCAGCGGAAGTAAAGCAGCCAGGAGATTAGGTCACTTTTCACAGACAAAATGAGGACTCAAGCTATGTCAAAGCCGAGGGGCAAGGGTCCATCACCCCCTTTTGCTATAGGCCCCCAAGTCCTTCCCTGAGGAACCCCTGTGACCATGCCTGTCTTAGGCCATCCCTCCCTTGAGGAATCTTACCCACCATTGGCTAACAGGTCACACACTGGGGGCCAGGCAGGGTGAAGTCAAGTGGGCAGAGGCAGCACCCCTTCCAGGGAGAAAAGCTTTGTCTCCTTTGTGGCTTATGGTCTGAAGGTTACTCACTCAGCCTTTACCATGGCAGGGGTTACAGCTTCTGAAACTAGGCAGGGCAGCTCCCAACAGCACTCCCTCCTTTTTCTTGGGGAATAAATGATTGGCAGTAGTGTCTACCTGCCATGTTTTCATTGTGGATTTAGCAGAACGTTTTATCTCTAATCATCTTCCAGCTGATTCCTGATCATTCAGATCGGCACAGTGCCATTTCCTCACACAGCCTTCCATGACCAGCAGTGGTGGGACTTCCTTGGTCAGCAGCCCTCCTTAGATTGAGGGACTGTAAACCCATAATGATATTTTCCTTTTTGAAAACATAGGAACAAGAAATTATACCTGTTACCTAGGCATCTCAAGTTTAAGTCAAACTCCTATCTGTGTGTACCTTAAAAAAAAGTAGCAAATTACTGTGTACCAAATGAAACACTTAAGGAGTACAAACTTTCTGTGGAAAATCTCCTTAAAACTGTGCCAGATGTAATTTAAAATACATTTAAAAATTAGATAAATGAATCTATTTTATTTACAGTAGTAACATAATTTCACTTTAAGTTCTGTTCTGTTTCATTATATGCAAAAGCCCTAAGCTGGAAATTAGCAATTAACATTGTATTTAACCACATATGTTAGTTTGAATTTTTCTTTCAAAAACACCATCTAGTACACATGGTTTCTGTATATTTTTAACAGTACCCTGAACTTATGGCATATTCATTTATCAATTTATAAAAAGCTTATATGCCAGTAACATGGCATGAAATTTTTAATATATTGTTTTTACTTACACTATTGACTGAACATATTTGTGTACTATAGTGAAAGCTGACTTCGTCAACTGTGCTTCCATGCATGATTCATGGTATTTTCCTGCAAGATACAAATGAATCATGGAGAAATCTGCTTTCTGCACACATTCAGAGATTTTTCATTAACTGTCTGGGACACTCCTCATAAAAGAAGCAATTCATAACCCCTGTAAGTTTGGATTCAGGTATTCTGTTAAATTTCTCACATTTTTACTGTTAACATCTCAGTTCTAGGGACTGATAGGTTTTAATGACATCAAGATACTTTGTAAGGTTAATTCCATAACTTCTAAACATCTGTTTCTTCATCTATAGAATGAAGGTAACAACTCTAGGAAGTTTTCAATGAGATAATGCATGTGAAGCACCTAGGATGATACATGAGGAATAATGTTCCCTCGGTAAATTTTAGCTATTGTTGATGGATTTACTGAGCATTCAGTGTGTGTCAAGCACTGTGCTTGGCACGGGCAACACAGGTGTGAACAAGGCACACCCTGCAGTCTAGCAAAGGAAAAGCAGACACATGTGCAGCCAACTATTACAGTGCTGTGTTGGAGATATGGTGGAATTTTCACACTAAAGCTCTGACCGACTCATTTTTTAAAAGCAACCTTTTCATTACAAATCATAGTTATTGTGAGAAGTATAGAAAAATTCGCATAGATTAGAAAATGACTCATAGTCCTATGATCTAGGATAATTACAGGGAACATTGGCTATGTATCCCTTCAGTGTTCTAAATCAAAAATTGGATTATACTTTACTTACTCTTATAAACTAATTTTCCTTCTGTGCTATGTCAGTATAATGTTTCCCATGCTAAGAGCTCAGAGTAGGAGAAATGCCACCAGGAACTCGGTGCACATTACATGTGTGAGCAGAGTTGAGGGCTCATTATGGGTCAGGTTTTCAAACTTAAATTTGAAAAAAAAGAAACATTCATACACCTGTAGTGTTAACTAATTGTTTTTAATATATTGTATTCATGTA
>PVKM010033343.1:0-12500 GCA_004027735.1 Carollia perspicillata
AAGCTGGTGCTAGTTACGTGCGGGTTCATTATGCTATTCTTCTGTATCTGTTTTTAATTTTCCATAATAAAGAAAATAAAAATAAAACACCCAAATGCCCTTGCTCCCCCCACACACTCCAGTCTACTGCCATGTCCATTTCCCCAGGCATTCTAAGCAATGCCAGGCTAGCTACCAGAATGACCTCTTGTCTCCCGGGGCATGCCTCCAGAGGTGTAGGAGGGTATAAACTTTAACCCTTCCCTTTGTTGGAAGAAGTCCCAGGGACAAGAAGCCTGGCATCAGGATGTGCCCAGCCCACTGCACCAGAGAGAAGAGCTTCTGGTCTGGAAGCACCTGGCACAGCTCTCTGGCATGTACACAACCAAAAGCAGAAGGGTTACCTGGGAGGAACTCAGACCTGCTGTGTCAACTCGAACCAGTCCCTTCATTGCTCAGAGCTTCGGCTTCTCATTTGTAACACCTAGATGGTAGCCCCAACCAGCTGCTCCACAGGGTGCGAGCATCAAATTAAGTACTAAAGAGAGACTTCCAGAGAGATGGTAGAGTGTAGGAGTAAGAGCACAGACTCTGGACTCCCCGTGTTCAAGTCATAGTTCCACCTTGAGTTAGCTCTGTGGTTCAGACAACTTTTAGTCTCTTCTGCCTTGAGGTCCCCTATACAGAAGCGGGGTTGTTGCTAGGACTCAATGAGCTAATTTTTGCAAACACCTAAGAACAATACCAAGCATTTCATAGGTTAGTATTATTATTATTATTATTATTCTACAATGACAGACCACAGCAAGATGTCAGTATTATGAAAAGAACCACAGACTGTTATACCAGAAGGGGACTTAAGAAATCATTGAGTCCAATTTCCATATATCAAAGGCTCATAAAAGTGACATGACTTATCTGGAGTCACATCGCAAGTTAGTGACAGAACTGAGCCTGGAGCAAACTCCATCCCACTAAGCAGGTGGCCGCTTCTTCTTCCTTATAACTACTCACCCATGAGGATGCCCATGCTGAATCAGGTCCTCAACCTAGAGTGTCAGGCTAGACAGACATGCCCAGGGGTCCCCATGCCCAATGGCCCACTGAATCTGCGATGAGGAAAGACCGTGGGGGTCAGAGGAGAACCCCCTGTTCCTTGGTCCACGTCTGATCCCTGGAGAACAGAGCCTGGGCAATCAGGAGCCCTTGATGTGTCTTCTGCTTTTCCTTGTGCATTGCTGAAGAGTGGGCGGCACTCAGGAGGCCTCCCCTCTGACTTATCAGCCACCACAAAAACATTTTCAAGGCGATGGCGCAAGCTGCCCTACTTACCATTAAGAGAAAGGACCACATTATTGCTGTTATAAACCATTGATTAAGGTTTATAATAGCAATAATCCCCTCGAAATTCATTGTTACTGCAGTTAATGACCAGTTTATTAGAGCGTTAACCATCCTTGGCAATGGGCTGAGTCGTTTAATGCGGGTAACGACCAATTTCTCAAGGATTATTGCTTAAATAACAATTCTTTGCGAGATGTATGCGCCACCACAAGTGCAGATCGGGCTGGAAGCTTCTCCTCAGAAACGTGTTAATTATTTCCTCAGAGGTGCATCACCAGCACCATACCCAACAAACCCTGAACAAAATAATGTTTCAGAGATACAAAAGAATCAAAAAGTTGGACCCAGGCCTGGAGATGCGCCCTTCTTTCGGGGAACCAGGAGAACCACCCCTGGGATGTCTGATGACCTCCCAACAAAAGCTCTGTTAGAAAATGATACCTGGCTCCAAAACTAATCTTTCCCCTTCTCTTGGTTTCATTTCCAGAATTTTCCACCTGCCCAAATTCCTCACCCATACCTGGGGAAAAACCAAGCAGCTGGGGAAAAGGCTGAAGGATAGGAAGCATGACACACTCGGGCTTTGTATAAGTCTGATATACTCTGAAGCAGATATTTGCCTATACCTGACCACCCAGGTCCTAAAAGACCTGGTAGAAATAGGCTACAAGCAATGAATGGTACCCAGAAGTTTTCAAAGAGCCAAGTGCTGGTCTTCTGTGGCCACTGGGCTGCTTTGAGGGTTTGTTCCAAGCAGGAAAAAAAATAGGGTGACCTTATGTGCCTCATATCTCACCTTAGGCTCTGAGAAGTCATAGTATCATTACACATAACAGAGGCGGGAATCTAATTATTGTATAGGCTGCCCTCCTTGTTTTACAGGCAAAAGCTTAAGGCCCAGAGAGGGTAGGAGGCTTGTCAATGTCACACAGCCACTTAGAGAAGAGTTGGAATTAGACCTCAACCTCAGTCTTCCATTGTTGACTTCAAGGCCACCATTGTGAACACACCCTAACAGAGGACTTCGTCTCAAGAAACACTCAAGGGATCATGGCCCCATCCGGGAGACAGGGCAGCAGCAAGGTGTCTCTGAGCCCAGGAGCACTCAAGCAGGAGTCTCAGAAGAAGCCAAAGAGCTGATTCTCCTCCTCTCGTTCCCCCACTTTCTTTTTATGCCTAACTCAATCCGAGTGTTTCAACACATTAACTACAAGTATTTTCTTATCAGTTTACATTAGCACCGGTATCTCCATAACTTTCATTTTTCTGATGTGATCTAAAAATGACTAATATGATTGCATTCTAATTCCATTATATTAACCAGAATAAATACTAACAGGGTGTGAACCTGACGTAATAAGATAGCAAGTTGCTATTACAGCACTGGTGCAGGCTAGAGAGAAATTTGCTGATTCACTCCACAAACACATATTAAGATCCCATTACAGATCAAGCATAAAGACAGCCTCCTTCTTTCTCATCGTCACCAAAAGTTAATTTGATACAAGAACAAAAAGTGGGAATCACAGTCTCCTTGAATCTTTGAACCCTTTAACCTCTATGTTTTGACTTAATAGCAAGAATCAGCACGTAGAAATAATGGCAAAGGACAAAAGGCACATCTGTTCCAGCTCAGTAAAGGAAGTTCCAGGAAGTCATCAGTCCTCTAGTTCTTTAGACACGTGGACCCGCGTTCGTGGTGGGGGCCAGATGAATCCGTGGGGTCTGCAGCAGCTCCTTCCTATCCGACGTGCAGAATGCACTGGAGTCGAAGAGTGGGACCTTCTTGTCTTTCCCGCTCTCCCTCAAGGCTCTGCCCACCGCTCTGACACCACAGTGATGACGCCGAACCCCATTCTCTCCAAGCTGTAATGCTCGTGAGTCCACATGTCAACATTCTTAGGCCATCAAAATGAATCCACAATTATGTGGGTTAGATAAAGACTCTTGATCAGTCACAATAGTTCAATGTCTTCTACTCATATTCCCAATGGTATTGCTACCCATATGCTGATGGGATATGAGGACGTTTTTATTTGCAGCCGTACGAGATGATAATATCAATTACAGATCATGTTGGACCTGCACATAGATTTCTTTACCAAGCAAATAAGTTAAAATATGTAAAGTGCTAACAGAGTGCCTGGCATAAAGTAAGTGTTTAATAAATGTTAGCAATTATAACTGTGGGCTATAATGCAATGCCTGAAACTAAATATCATAAAAATCAGTCAATAATTTTCTATATGCAATCATAAAAGAAATGCAATAAGTCGACTAACTGAAAGAAAACCAATATAATTTAATCCATTCAGTGACTTTCTGAGCTATGAACAATTATCTGAGAATATATCTACAGGCGTTTGTAAATGATAGGATATATATATAAGTAATTTATATGAGGTGAGTATATAGTTGGCCAATCACTACTGTCCTTGCCTTCAGTAGTGGCAGAATATCAAGAATATCTTGAGTCCACACACGGAAGTCATCCTTCTGCAACAAGACTCCAAAAATCTTCCATGGTGTTCCTCCAATTCTTTCCATTCCTCTATTCTGAATTCAGTCCTCTTAGACCGGGATTGAGCATTTTCAAGGTGCCAGGGACAGTGTTAGGTAAGCATTGGAGATGCAAGAAGATTGGCAGCATTTCTGCCCAGAGGCAGCTGGCAGATCAGGGAAGACAGACACATAAAGAGCTACGTATAATATAATGTGATACGTGCTACACCCTCTGGGTTGTTGATGAAGGAGGCCAGGGCAGAGGAGGGAGCAAGGGAGGGCTAGACTACCAAAGTACAACTGAGGAGCAATTATTTCTGCCCAGGAGAGGGGAAGTTGACCAAGGAGGTGACATTTGACCTGAACCTGAAGCTAGTTTCCCCGTCCGTGGGCTAAACACTAGTTTATGGAGCCAACAAAGGAGAAACACAAGAGGGAGAGAGGGAGGGGGAAAGGAGAGAAGAGTTCAGCTTTGATAAACAAACATTCAAAAATTTAATTAGAAAATTGGGAGACGGGTTAATTTCAGCATGCATAAGTTTAACGCCATACCACATTTTTTAAAACTTTCATTGACTTATAAAGGGGTGGGGCTCACACTTAGAACCTTGAAAGGAAGTGCTGCATCCCTCACTGGATCTTCAAGGACCAAAGTAGAATTTAACAATGCAGAAAAGGGAAAGAAGACAAGTCAACCAAAAGGAATCCACAGAAAACTGTAGAATGTTGGGGTCTGAAAAAGGATGGAGGTGTCGCTCAGGCCAATCTCCTGTTTGGAGGCCTGACTTAGACTAGCCAATGGAGTGTGAGCTCTGGACTTACCTCCCAGGAGGCTCTTCCCAATATTTAAGGAAGGACTCGCATCTCATGTGGAAGCACGTTATAGCTGAGAGGCATTCTGGGAAAGCCCAGAAACCAAGCCCAGGCAACCATCTAGCTATTCAGCAGGAGAGAGGATGGCGGTCTCTTACTGTATGTAACTCCTCTCCTTTGCTGGCTCCTGAAATTTTACAAAGATGCTTCCCAGCCTCCTCTCTGCCTCCTGGTATCTCCCTTGGACAGCTGTCACCTCCCCAGAATGATTTTTCCTCCCTTTATAGGAATTCATTTTTTGAGGGGAAAAGGGCGGTATTCTTTGGGAGGGAGGCTTAGTTCAAATGAGAATATGGCAACCCAGCATTACCTTTCTAGTTTTGCTTTACTTTAAAATTTTGTATTACTAGTCATTATTTGTTGCTACTGTTGTTGTCTTTCCAGCTTTTGGGGTCCCTAAGCCTTCTTGGGACTGTTCTCAGTCCACAGCCAACAATGACGCTGGCCCACCCTTCCTTCCCAAGCCTAGGAGTGGAATCACGTGGCAGGTCACCCATGCTGGGGAGGGGGATGTCTCTCTGCACTGGGGTGCATTCCGTGCGATGAGTGTGACCCCAGAAGCAGCCATGCAGATTTCCTCAGGGGCTGGAGGTTTCTGGGTTCTTCCACGAGTCCTTCGGTTAAAGTAGGTGGAGGTCAGAGGTCAGAATTAAATTCCCATCCAGCAGGTTTGATAGGTACATAGCACGCAGCAAGACTAAATGCCCCAATTCCACTCCTTAATTAAAAGCATTTTTCATCCCAAACCTCTAAAAGGCAGATGTGCGCGCTATCCAACCACAGATACGGATCGCTGTGCTCCGCTGTGCGGAGTGTGGCTGTGCAGATCCTTCCTTCTCGGGGCTGGGAAACGCAAGGTCGTCAAAGCGCTGGGCAGTCTCGCCCCTTCCTCCACCTCCCTGCCACCTGGTTCCTCTCTTGCTGAGAAATACTCATCTCCATCTATGCAGGGCCATGTGTTTTTAGCTTCCCCTGAGACCTCCACACTGACAGGGAGGAGGAAGGCAGTCCATCTTCTCAAATAGACAAGAGGAGGCATTTTTTTTTTATTGCTGTAAAACACCTTTTCAGCTGGATTTCAAAAAGGAAGCTCGGGCAGCAAGTCTGGCTCAATCGGCCGGACTGAGGCTGTGAGTTCATTCAGGGCCTCAGCTCAGACATCTAGGAGCCGATCCTTTTCAGAAGGGGGATAAATGAACCATTTGCCAAGGGGTGGTCAGAAAAATGGAGTGAATACTTGCTTATCATGGTTTTCTGCCATCAATGCCTCCTTTACTTCTGAATCCCCTGGAGTGAAGACACTCAGTTCGCTTCCCTGGTACAGAACTTACAAGTTCGATTCAGTTGCCAGTGTTTACTAGTCAATCAGCCAGCCATGAGTCTACTTGAGGGGAGGGAAGGAGACAAACTTGCAGCCATTTGTTTTTATCTATTTCCTTAAAGGGCCCTGAAGCCTTTTTCCCCTCAGGTGTTTTCTGCCCTATTCCAGAAGGTAGTCTGCGCCACTCGAGAGCAGGATACCAAGTCTTCATCCATAACTGGTTCCTCCCTGGGCTGAGCTCAGGCCCCTAAGGTCAAAGAGACCTCAAGAAGACAACTGATAGAATAAGGTGAGGTTTTCCACCTGCTGGATCCACTGCCATCGTGTGGATGCCCTCTCACTTTTATGGCCTTTCTCTTTCTGGGTTCCAACTGAATGGTCCTACTGAATGTTAAAAAAAAAAAAAAAAAAAAAAAACCTTGCTGTTGTGAGACATATCAAATACAATCAATAAACCTGAAGGAGAAGAAAGCCCAGGGCATTCGGAATGCAAGACACTTTTAAGATTTAATTGTTCCACAGAATTTTAAGCAAGTAGTAGAAAGAAGCTAAATTGCATGAAACCAAATATTTTGCTCCAGGCTCCTAATTCATCTCACTTGCTAGTTCCCAGGGGCGAGTGCCAGAGCGGCCACCGTGGAGCGTGGGACTTCGCAGCACAGGCAGGGCTTGTGCTTCCTGCAAGCTAAAGAACCTCCCCGCCTCGGCGAAATGGGGCCGTTGATCAAAGTCTTCTTTGCCCTGAGAATGCCTCGCTTCAAGGGCATTGTGGGCTGAGCAGGGTGGAAAGATATATTGTACTAAACACAGGGCACACCTCCTTGCTTCTTTCTCTATAGGGAAAGTCCTGGGAGAGGGGGAGCAGGTGCCCAAGACCGGGGGCTGCATCTAGCTAAGAAGATCCCCAGAAACGTATCAAGTGCTCCAGGGAGGTGCAAGCCTGGGACCTGGTGGCGGCAGGGTCAGGAGGCCTCAGAGTGCTTCACTGCTTCTTACAGGCTGAGGGAGCCTGTTAATGAGGCATGTCTGCTTCCCCTGGGCTTGGCCACTTGGGATAGAAGGAATCCCTCAATCCCTGGGAAAAGCCTGCCACAGACACACGGGAAAAGCACAGGCCAGCGTCCCACCTGTCCTGTCATTGTGCAAAGACACCTTAGTCTCTTCTGACCAGATACTAGGTCAACGCAAGAAGACACCCCTTGGAAGGCAGCTGTGAGGCTGTGTTCCGAGCTCGTTGCTGCTTTTGGAAACATTGCCGCCGAGGAGGTTGAGACGAGGTTGGGAGATAGAGAGAACGTGGGATGCTCACTGCCCGAGAGCAGGAGGCACCTGAATTGCGTAACATAGCACTGGCTCTCGAGCTGAGCCGACCTTTACCTCCTAACCTTGGGTAAGGTACTTACACGCCCTGAGCCTCAGCTCCTTTACCTGTAAACAGAGATTATAGGAGTTTCCACAGGTTCGAGCTACTGTGCCAATTAATAAAAGAGCTTACGCATAGCAGTGTGGGCTGTCCCAGGCACTTAGTAGGTGCTCGGTAAATAATAGATATTACTTTAATAATAATAATCAGTCATCACGGGCTGGAAGACAACAGCACAGGGAAGGAAGCCATCCGGGCCTGGGTTCAATGGCCTTGACTACATTAAAGGAAAGTGAGGGTCTAGTCACCTGCCAAGAGGCAGCTCCATGAGGGATGAGCCTCCCAGCCCCCACCCAACTCTTTCCAATGAGGCTTTTGCTTGTGTCCAAACTTGGCCCTGGCACCTTTCCAGAGGCTCAATTCAAGAGAACATTATAGCAATAATATAGCTCATATTATACACCAGCACTTAGATAAGAAGAAAAATGGTCCTGTGTGTCTGAACCGAAATATATTTTCAAAAATCCCTGCCATTAGGTGCTCAGAGAGCCTGCCATGAAAGCAAACATACAGATTTCTGACCAGTACACCGAACATGTCACAATTTCATAAAATTAACGTGGCCATGGACTGCTTTGAAGTAATCCAGCGGAGCGATCCAGTGAGCACGGCCTCTGGCATCCGAGGGCTGGCCAGGCTCCTCCCCCAGCCATCTGTGTGGCCTTGGGCAGAACCAGGAGTCTGCCGTGGAATCAGAGACATTCGCAGAACCCTGATCAGGGCACTCCACATAAGGTAAGTGCTCAAAACAGTGATGGTTTGGCCACTATTATTATCATCGTTATTGCCGGCCCACTTCAAGAATGTTGAAGTATAAACGAGCCTATACAAATAAACCAAATTTGTAGCTCCAGAAAAAGAAAACATGGGAGAACATCAAAGGGAAGCCAGCGAGCAGGGCAGCCAGGTGTTCCTCCTGACTTCTTCCCTGGGGACCGAGAGCCTGACGCGTTTGGTGTCATTGCAGAAAGCTGTACTTGTGCACGTGGCATCTTTCCAGATCAATGATGGTGTATGATGCTGTGAAAGACCAGGAGGGTTTATAGAAAGCCTATTGTTTTAAGAACCTGGGTGAGTACACACACACACACACACACACACCGATTTGATAACTGCTTCCTGGGCAGGACTTTCACAGAGTTTTCATCTAGACGTAACCTGTCCCATAAGACCCAGTGATAAAGCTCCTGGTGCCACAGAACAAAGGGCTGTGAGCGTTGATGAGGTCCAGCCCCACAGGCGCCGCATCAGCCCCCCGGCACTGCTGGTGGGCAACGACTCCTGAGTTCAGGCTCTCTCCCAGGGGTTGCAGGACATACAAAGGCATGAAAGAAAGAGGCCCTGCTCTCAGGTGGTCCGCAGCCGTGCTGGAGAGGAAAGTGCGTGATAGGAAACCAGGTATATCTTAATACTGAGGTGGCCAGAACGTCGGCAAGGCCAAATTCCTTCACTGCGCTGGCTGAAGCAGACCACGGCTGCGTCCTGGAAAGCCTCCCTGCTACATGCAGTGCTTTGTGATAATAACACTAATGGATTAGAGTGGATTTTGAGCTGTAATTTCAATTACCCAAAATGCCCACTTGTATCGTGCCTGCGTTTCTTACACATCTGGGGAGTGTAGCTGCGCTTGGCTAATTTAACACGGAGCATTAAACGGAGCCAGTTAGGAAGGGGCTCCCCACAGGACCACCCATTAGGCTGCGGGCTGCAGCTGCTTCCCACCAGCCCTCCAACATTCCGAGTAGGCCACTCTTCCTGTGCCCACCTCCCCTCCAACCTGTCCCCCAAGTGCCACCAGCAATTTTCCAGATCACTGAGGAGCTGATGGCTTGTTTGTGTCACACTGCTGGGCCTTTCAGCTCCTGTTGGCATTTAGTCTTGATCTTCCAGGACAATGAGAAAGGCAAGTTCTGCTTTCCAAGAGCTCAGCTTGGACGCTCCTTTCCAACACTGGATATCCCTCCAGATCTCAAGGTGAATCGGTGAATAACCACGGGAGGGTCCTCCCAAGGTGGGGCCACGTGAGCAGGTCTGGCAAGGGAGGAGGGTTGCCTTTGCTTCATGCCTTTGAGGATGAGAGAGTGAGAACCCAAGGCCGAGGTTGTTATCTCAGCTGTAGGGAGAAAGGAGGAGGGCCTTGCAGGCACCTGGACACACTGGCCTTACCATTTCATAGCAGCCGGCATGGGTCACTGGGGACCTGCCCCCTCTTTTCCACCTACATGTTATTCCAGCCATAAATCCAAGTGACAAGCTTGAACTTTCCTCAATTGACATGTTTACAAGGGAAGTCCACATTTGACAGGAAAATTAAGCCTATCAATCACTTAACGAGCTCGTTAATGAATGGTTCTCTGATCTCCTCTGGTAGCTGGGTTTATTGATTACGGAGGGGGCAGCCAGCCCCAACCCTCTCCCCTCTGCTTTCACCCTGCGCCCCAGTGACCCCTCCTTCTGCCAGATGTTGCTGCCCTCTGACCTCCCTGCACCACTCCCAGCCCCCTCTTCTCCCCGAAGCTCAGCAGAGGGTTCTGGTTCAGGGTTTATCGGGAGGTCAGACCCCCTCCTGGCTCTGTTCTCTGACAGAACAAAGGGAACAGATGCAGGCTTGGCCTCCAAGCACCCACCCGGCATATGGAAGCTATCTCCTCTGTCCCAGTAATTACCCAGGAGCTTGCTTGTTCAATGGCTTTGGTTTTTATTGCACAGAAACCAGCCTATTCCCCAACATAAAACACTTTAACGGTGTCTCCCTCCGGGGTTTCTGGGAGAGGTCCTGTCAGGTATAAAATGTGCAGAACCCCTCTGACAGCCAGCCCACAGGAGCAAGGCCTCCACAATGAAAAAGGGGGGGACGGGGACGGGAGGAGGACAGAGTGCCTGGTGGGGGAGAGGGGCTTGCTGGTGGCAAAAAGAAGTCGTGGTCGTGCGGCACTTGGAGGATCTCGCAGAACTCTCTGAAACATCCGGCCCTGGTGTTCAGAAGGGCCAGAGGAAGAGCTGAGATTGGTTAAAAACACAACCAGTCTGCTCCCGTTCCCAACACACGGGCAGGTGGGGCCTAAAGTCAGAACCCAGGATCAAGCATTTGTTGAGCGACTGTTCGTGTAAGAATAAATGATAGCATAGATCATGAAGACCCCTGGGACTTAATATGTGTTCCATTCACATAAATACTATAGCTCTGCCCTTGATGCTATCTCCAGGATACGATAGTTACAGTCTTGCTGAACAGAGCGAACTTGGCTATGAATTGAGCAACGAAATGAGGAAGAAATGAGCCAATGGCTGGACATGGATGTATCTTAAACCCAACAAACCTCTATGCTCCTGCTTCTAGGAAGTGAGATCATGGAGACTTTCCCGGGTGTCCTCTGTGCGGCTTGCATCGGGCTACTCAGAAGAGGCCGCAGAACCCTCAGTGATCTGAGAGGGTGTGTCAGCTTCCTGGGGCTGCAGGAACAAATGACCCCAAACTGGGTGGCTTAAAGCAACAGAAGTCTATTCTGTCACAGTTCCAGAGGCCAGAAATCTGATATCAAGGTCTCCACACATCTGTATTTCCTTGGAAAGCTCAAGGGAAATATTCTTCCTTGCTTCCCCGAGCTTCCGGTGGCTCCCAGCAGGGCCTGGCCTGTAGCTGCCTCCCTCCATCTCTGCCGCCACTTTCCCATGGTGGCCTTCCCAGAGTGTCTGTGTCATCTCCTCTTCCTAGCAGAACACCGGTCATTGGATTTAAGGGCTACCCTAATTCAGTAGAACCTCATCTTAATTCGTTATACCTGCAGCAACCCTATTACCAAATTGCCACCATCACTACTCTTGTGCTTTGGGGCCATTGTTAGGTAAAATAATGCTGACTTGAAGACAAACATTACTACCAGCACCCTAGCTCTGATACCTGAGACAGCTGTGACAAATGAGAAGGTGTGGGAGCAGCTACCAGGTGGAGATGCTGGACAAAGGGATGACTCACCACCTCCCAAGAGGACATGGAGAAATTTCATCACGCTTCTCAGAATGGCACACAATTTAATGCTTACGAATTGTTTATTTCTAGAATTTTCCATTTAATGTGTTCAGACCACAGGTCACTGAAACCTTGGGAATTGAAGCCATGGACAAGAGGACACTATTGTAAGGTCATATTCTGAGGTTGCAGGTGGACACATATTTTCAAGGGAACACTATTCAACCCAGAATAAGCAGAGGAATAAAGAGAATTGTCGAGCGCTATTCAACCAAGAATAAAGAGAGGACAGCAGTGAAGGCGAGGCAGCAGCCCAGGTATCGGAACGAGGTACGTCCCGACCTCAGGGGAGCGGCAGAAGGGCTGAAGCTGGAGCCAGAGGAAAGAATGGGGGCCTGTGGGAAGCGCTGAGGAAGACGGGAGAAGAACTGTACTAAGGTAAATTGCAAATACTAAAAAATATGAAGACGGCAATTTAAGTGTTTAAAGTGTGCTCTGAGTAATTCCAAACAAATTTTAAAGCCATTTTCAGACCCATAAAATCTTCTGGTCTAAATCACCGGCGCCCAGGCAAGCCCGTGCTCAGGCTGCAGAACCTCCCCCAGATGGAGGCTGGCAGGTTTGGGAGTCTCCACCTAATCCGGCAAATGAGTAATGATTCTTCCCAGTGATGGCAGCTCAGCCCTTCAGGATTCCTCTAGACACCTGCTCCGCTCACAGACCGGTTTGCTGGCAATTTAGCCCCCTTTTCCCTGTAGCCCTTTCCCAGAAAGGTGGCTTGGTCGTGGGAAGTGCAAAAGCAACAAGCCTCGCCAATGGCATGTCCGACCTTCTTGGCCGAAGGCCATTTCTTTGAGTTTGTACTTTCCAATCTCCTTGCAGCCAAGAGCAAAGATCTATCTAAAATATCATGTGGAAACTTTCATGGGGAAGCTATCTAAATATCACAGGGCTGGGGCAATGCAACCTCTTCGACACGCTGGGGTTAAGCACCTATGTCACTGTGCCTTGCAGAACTCACGGGCTTCCTGCTCGTAAGCTCCACTCCCAGCAGCTCGTGCCCGTTGCGCAGGATGGAACGGGAAGCG
>PVKM010033344.1:0-16007 GCA_004027735.1 Carollia perspicillata
CCTCTAAATGAAGAAAAGGAGGCACCCTCAGAAAAAAAACTAAATGAGGCAAGCAAATTATCAGACATAGAGTTTAAAGTAATGGTTGTAGAGATGCTCAAGGAAATTACTGAAAATTACATCAGCATGAGAAAACACATAAACTCTGGATAAGAGCCAGTGGGGAATGAAGAATGCAATATCTGGAGTAAAAAAAAAATACACCAGAAGTAATTAAAATGAAACTAGATGAAGCAGAGGATTGAATCAGCAATTTGGAAGACAAGGCAGAAAAAAACACACAAGTAGAGCAAGAAAATGAAAAAAAGACTTAAATAAACAAGAATAATTTAAGAGAGCTCTGGGACAACATGAAATATAACTATATTCTTATCATAGAGACCAGAAAGAGAAGAAAAGGAGAAAGGAACAGAAAATCTGTTTGAAGAAATAATGACAGAAAACTTCCCTAACTTGGTGAAGGAAAATGTCATTCAAACTTAGGAAGCACAGGAGTCTCAATCAAGATGATCCCAAAGAGAACCATGCCAACACATATCACAATTAAAATGGCAAAGTTCCAAGTAATGAAAAGCAAGGAACTCTAATCAAGACTATCCATTCCAGGAAGTTTCTAATTTAAAATGGAGGGCTAAATAAAGAGTTCCCCCCCCAGAAAAAAAAGGCTAAAAGAGTACAGTTCCACCAAACCAGTATTACAAGAGATGGTAAAGGGATTGCTTAAAGAAGTAGAACAAATATATATAGAGAAAAACACAAATACAAAGAGAAACTATAGCAATACATAAGTATTTATCAATAATAAGCATAATGTAAATGGATTAAATGCTTCAGTCAAAAGACATAAAGTGGCTGAATGGATAAAAAAACACAACCCACATATATACTGTATACAAGAGACCAAGCTCAGAACAAAAGATTTCACAAGCTGAAAGTGAAGGGATGGAAAAAAAATTCTATGCAAATGGAGACAAAAATGATGGGGTAGCAATACATCTATCTGACAAAATAGACTTTGAAACAAAGACCATAAAAACAGACAAAAAAGTCACTATGTAATAAGGGGTCAGTCCAACAAGACCAACAAGAAGATATAAAATGTGTAAACATATGTGTGCCCAATGTAGGAGCAGCTAAATATATAAAGAAAATCTTGGAGCAGTTTAAGAAACAGATTTATAGCAATACAGTCACTATAGGTGATTTTAACACCCTGCTGTCAAAAATGGACAGATCTTCCAGACAAAAAAATCAACAAGGATATAGCCAAATTAAATGACACAGTAAATCAAATGGATTTAATTCACATTTACAGAACATTTCATCCCAGAGAAGCAGTATGTATATTCTTCTCAAATGCACATGTTTCATTCTCAGAGATAGACATGTGGTAGGACACAAAATAAGCCTTAACAAATCCAAGAAAATCGAAATTATATTAATCATCTTTGTGGATTACATTGGCTTGAAACTAGGAATCAAACTTAAGAAAAAAACTGAACATTCAAATACATGGAGGACAATAACATGTTATTATATAATGAATGGGTTAACAATGAGATCAAAGAAGAAATACAAGTACATGGAAACAAATAAAAATTAAAATACAACACCAAAAACCTATGGAACAAAGCAAAAGCAGTCCTGAGAAGGAAGTTCATAGCATTACAGGGCTACCTAAAGAAGATAGAAAAAAATCTCAAATAAACATCATAACCCTGCATCTAAAAGCACTAGAGGAACAACAACAAAGAAAGCCCAGAGTGAATAGAAGGAAGAAAATAATCAAGATTAGAGCAGGAATAAATGAAATAGATAGTATAAGGAACAATTCAAAAGATAAGTGGATCCTGGAACTGATTCTTTGAAAAGTTAAATAAAATTCACAAACCTTGAAGCAGACTCATCAAGAAAAAAAGAGAGAAGACCCAAATAAATAAAATCAGAAATGAAAGAGGATAAGTAACAACTGATACCAAAGAAATAAGAAGGGTTTTAAGAAATTAATATGAACAACTATAAGGTAAGATATTAGGCAACGTGGGCTAAATGGATACATTTGTAGAAACATACTATCTTCCAAAACTGAATCAGGAAGGATCATAAAACCTAAATAGACTGATAACAAGTACTGAAAATGAAGTAGTAACCAAAAAACTCTCAGCTCACAAAAGATCTGGAACAGATGGCTTCAAAAAAAAATACAATACATTGAGAAGATCATACACCATGATCAAGAAGGATATATTCCAACGATGCAAGGATAGTACAATATCTGTAAATCAATCCATATGGTACCTCACATAAACACAATGAAAGATAAAAATACATAATTAAATCAATAAATGCAAAAAAAGCCTTCGATAAAATCCAGTGCACATTTATGATAAAGACACTAAGCAATCTGGGAACAGAGGGAGCACACCTGAATATAAAACAAAGGCCATATAAAATAAGCATACTATAGGCCAAAACCAATAGCATTTCCCTAAAGATCAGGGACAGGACTGGGGTTTCTGTTTTCACCACTTTTACATTCAGCATAGTACTGGAAGTCCTAGTCATAGAAATCAGAAAAGAAGAAGAAATAAAATGTATACAAATTGGAAAGGAGGGAACAAAATTATCTTTATTCACAGATGACATGATATTGTACATAGAAAACTCTATAGGCTCCACCAAAAAATGACTGAACCTCATATATGAATTTGGCAAAGTAGCGGGATACAAAGTCAATATTCAGAAATCGATGGCACGTTTTATGCCGATAATTAATTATCAGAAAACAAAACTAAGAAAACAATACCATTGACTATTGCAACAAGAAAAGATAAAGTACCATGAAATAAATGTAACTAAGGTGGTAAAAGACCTGTACTTGGAAAACATTAGGACACTGCAGAAAGAAATTGAGGAAGATACAAATAAGCGGATTGGAAGAATTAGCATCATTAAAATTTCCATACTACCCAACAAAATCTATATATTCAACACAATTCTTATTAAAATAGCAATGGCATACTTCACAGTTCTAGAACAAATATTCAAAAATTTATATGGAACCTAAAAGACACAAAATAACCTCAGCAATCTTGAGAAAAAAAGAACAAAGTTGTAAGGATCACAATACCTGGTATCAAACTGTATATTAAGGCCACTGTAATCAAAACAGCCTGGTACTGGCATAAGAACAGACACATAGACCAATGGAACAGAACAGAGAGCCCAGAAATAAACCCAATTCTCTATGGTCAATTAGCATTTGACAAAGTAGGCAAGAGGACACATGGAGTAAAGAAAATCTCTTCAATAAATGATGTTGGGAGGACTGGACTAGTACTTGGAAAGAATTAAACTAGACCATAGTTTACACCATCTTTCACCATATACTAGAATAAACTCAAAATGGATAAAGGTCATGATGAAATAAAAACCTGGAGAAAAACATAGACAGTAAAATTTCAGATATCTTGTGCATCAGTTATTTGCCGATATATCTTCTAGGGGAAGGGAAATAGAAGAAAAAATAAGCAAATGATACTACCTCAAATTAAATGCTTCTGCACAGCTAATGGACCTCTCATCAAAATGAAAAGGAAACAGACTGTATGAGAGAATATATTTGTCAATGATTCATTGGACAATGAATTAATCTCTGAAGTATATAAAGTAAACAACTCGACACAAATAAGACAAACAATGCAATGAAAATATAGGCAAATGACCTGAACAGACACTTTTCCAAGAAGAACATACAGATATTCCATAAATATATGAAGAAATGCTCAACATCAGTAGTCATCAGAGAGTTGCAAATTAAAACCACAATGGGATATCACCTCACACAAGTCAGAATGGCCATCATTAATAAATCAACAAACACCAAGTGTAGGTGAGGATATGGAGAAAAAGCAACCCTTGTGCACTCTTGGTGGGGATGCAGATTGGTGCAGTCACTATGGAAAACAATATAGAATTTTGTTAAAAAAATTAAAAATGGAACTGCCTTTTGACCCAACAATTCCACTGCTGGGAATATATCCTAAGAATCCTGAAACACCTATCAAAATAATTTATGCACCCTTATGTTCATAGCAGCACTATTTACAATAACCAAGATTTGGAAACATCCTAAGTGCCCATCAGTGTATGACTTGATAAAGAAATCCTGTAGTATATTTACACAACAGGTATATTTTATTGCTGCATATTTACATTATGCAGAAGTAAAAAAAGAAATAATTTTGACCTTTCGTGACAGCATGGATGGATCTGGACACTACTATTCTAAGTGAAATAAGCCAATATGTGAAAGACAAATACCATATGATCTCACTTATAAGTGAAATCTAATGAACAAAATAAACTAATGAGCAAAATAGAACCAGAGGCATAGAAGCATGGAATAGACTAACAACTGCAAGAAGGGAAGGGGAGGTGGGGACTGATTGAAAGAAGGTGAAAGGATTAGTCAAAGAACATAGATGAAGGACCCATGGACATGACTACTGATGGGAGGTGGTCTGGGTGGGGGTTGTCCAAGGGTACCAATTGGGACAACTATAATGGCATAAATAAGAAAATATTTTTTAAAAAAATATGGGTACCATTTCATTTCCTAAGGTGCATATAAGTCTTATCTTCAAATGGAGCACTACAAATGGCAAAATTATTGTCTACTATAAAAATCTTTCGTGTATTTGCTCCTGTTGAAACAACATGTGGTATATTTGTAGTTAACCCTTTGTTAGTTATGGCCTTGAGGGGACTTATGGATCCACCACATTTGCCTCCTCAGGCATTCTACATCATACACTCATCCTCTCCCCATGCCTCATCCATACATAAATGTCCCTCTGGAGGGAGCCAAATACCATCACTTTTACTGTAGTGCCTCTGACTAGGAAAACTTCCTCTATGTATGTGTGTATTTGATCTAAACACTAGATGTTTAATCTAAACTCATGGTGTTATCTCAGGCATTAATCCATGGGCAGAAAGGGATTATTTGAATCTCAGGGCCTTCCGGTGCCCTTCAAACAATAGCAAATTATCAGCAAGCCAAGCCCTTCTCTACTCCAAGACTGTTCAAGTGGCAATATTCTATGAGGCTCCCTGGGGTCATTTTCATGGATAGTAAGAGGGAGATATTGTGGTAGATGTGGTTCAAGAGTCAGGATTTGGAAAAAGCCTAATCTATAGTCTCAGAATGTCTAGAGCAGGGGTGTCCAACCCTTTTAGTGTCTGTGTGCCACACTGGAAGAAGATGTTATTTTGGGCAACACATTCGATACATTTTGGCATGTAATCACAAAAAATCTCATTATGTTTTAAGTAAATCTATGATTTTGTGTCATGCTGCATTCACAGCCATCCTGGGCTGTATGTGACCCATGGGAAGCAGGTTGCACACCACTGGTCTAGAGAATGTGATCCCATTAATTATTTTCTTTCATTAACTTTATGTAATTTTTTTTCCTTCACTGTAGTTATACCTAGTGATTAGAATACCTGGAGATTTATCTTTAAGTGTTTGTACTGTGAAGAGAACTGCAGGTTTAGTTGGTTGAAAGGGAAGCCTGGGGCCGGTCCTCCATTTCTAGGACTATTGGTTTAAAATGGGCATTAGGTGATCAGAGACAATTAGGAGAAAATATGTTTATAGCTACCATTAATGAAGCCACAGGGAAGACTGAATTCTTTCTCTTATAATGTGGCCCATTTATTTTTCAGCTAATTTGTGGGTTGCTTATATCTTATGGTTTGTTGCAGAAAGAAAGGAAAAGGTATATTTCTTTCCTTTTTTCTCTTTGGGTTTTGGAAAACCTTGCTCTGATGAAGACATAAAGACTCCATACTAGTGGAAGAAAACTAAGTTGCTGGCTTAGGTAAACATGACTCATCTCACACAACCACATGAAAATTACAACTAAACTACAGAACAACCTTTATTCATAACTACTAGAAACTGAGTTAAATGGAATTCATACGACTACAGAATTAAAGAAGAAGCCACATCAAGTCTGGTAGTTACTGAAACAGAGATGGGGTCCTGCTGCCCACTGCCCAAATAGAAATTATTGAGGCAGTGGTTTGGTGAAAAAGGAAAGCAGTCTTTTATTCAAAAGCTACACAATTTTGGAAGAATGGCAAGCTTCTGCCTCAGAGCCTGCCCCCTCTACAATACCCAGAGAAAAACCCCTTCATGCTCTGCCAGACAAGTACAAGACTGCATCCAGAGTTCCTTCTCCCACTTAAAAATACCACCCTTTAGGAAATCACAGGTGGCCACTGCACAATAATTGAGGGGATCCCCAAGGAAGAAAAGAAAGGCCAAGTCTCTGTCCTCCCTCCATTTTGATCTCCCAGACCATAATTCCATGTGCTATGGAAGCATCCATGTTCCCAGGTAGTCTCATCCTTTTTCAGGTTAGACTGCCAGATCTGCCTCATTTATGCCCAGGAATAGGGAGATACGTCATGTGCCACAATAGCTTGTTTAACACTGCCTTGGCCAACCTTATCCTATGGCCTCTCCCTTCTCCTCCCTGCACCATGCTATTATCAATTAATTTTCCCCTTTAACACTTTTGGCTCCTTGTAATATTACAAGGGCAAATGGGTGAAAGTCTCATTATTCTGTGGCTACTTCCTGCTGTGGCTACTTCCTGCTGAACTAGGACATAGTCCTACCCATCCTTGTGTCCAGAGAACAAAACGGGGTTGGGGGTGGTTAGGAATGAAGGAAAATCTTCACACAAAGAAGGAGGATCTCATAGAGTCCAAGTCAGTTGGCTGTTCCTGAAAAGTGGCATGCATGAGTTCCAAAGAATGGTATTGCTGGACAGGTTGGCATTCTTGTCTTTTAGAAGTGACAAATTTGGCAAGAAAGTTAGAAGACATGGTCAGAACCACAAGAAAGGTAGGAACTAATTCTAAAGTGTCAGAGATTAAGAAAAGAGTGGCTTCCTTGGAGGAAGGTGTGCAAGGTGTGTCACCCTTGTCTAAAGCCCCTTTGTTCTCTATACTTACCTCAAATTAAGCAGAGGGGAATATTGTAATATTTCCCCCTCTAAAGAATTGTGGGTATTTTCTGTCTGAACCATTAGGGTAGAAAAGAAAAGCAGTTTTAAGTGAAGCCAATAGACTGCCCCATACTTCACTAATTCAACCATTTAGTCCAGCCAAACCATTGTGTCTCAGGAGGTGGTGATACAGATGAGCTTCTAAAGTGATGCCTATGCTGCATAAAGAAACAGTGAAGTAAATGAGGTCATAGGCATACATTCTATGAAAACAGAAGGAAGAACACAAAGTTTAATTCACACAACAAATGCTAAACCAGTCTCTGAATCTGCAAGACTGTCGTTTGAGAAGATGTTCTGAGGCAAGGGATTTTCTGAAATGATATTAATCAGTGACAATTCAGCTAATTCTTCTTGTCTGTAAATTGAACATCTCTGCGATGACATCAGGTGCTGAAGTAACATCTGTATACAAAACCTGGCCCAGTTTCCAAGTGACAACAAAACTTCGAGGAGAGTTAGCTGCACTAGAGCCCAATATCCACAACTGAGCATTGTGATTTTCCTTGAAACACAATTTTTCTCCTTAAGATCATGCTCATTGTCATCAAAGGTACTGCACTAAATCCAGTTATTATTTTTTCCTGATTATTTACATAAATGCAAAAATAACAGCAATTAATCATATAGGCTCTTCAAATATGCTTTGCTGGAACTTAGCCAAGGAACATTTAGATTGAGCTTTTGTCAGCAGTTTTGGACACAGAAGCTAAGCCACACACCTGCCATCCAGCTTTGTCTGCAATACCTATATTTTTCAAGTCCTTGAAGTTTCCAGTGTGCTAAGGTTCCTTCCATTCTGTCTTTCAGGTAAGCAACCTGGATTCCTTACCTGGAAAGGTGGACATGAACCACACAACCAAACAAGGTACCAGGCCACTTCTCTAGTGGGCTTTTGTTAGCTTTGAAAGTCAGTATCACTTCCTCAAGGATTTCTGGTAACAACCAGAGTCCAGGCATGCCTAATTCAGGGATGACATTCCAGTCAAAGTCTTTGTAAAAGAAACCACAATTGGAAACTGGTCTGATTGATTTTGTGCAAAGAAAATGTATGCTATTACTCACTCATTAAGAATGACAAATTCTGGAAGGGTAAGGTAGAGAAGAAAATACAAAACAAAAAAGGAAAATCCTTGTCCCTTCAATATTGCATTTCCATGCCTTATGTTTTCTATTACTAAAAAAACTTTTTGTGAAGTTTTAACTATTGGAAACTTCAGTTTCCTTACCAAACATAAATAAAAGAAAATCTAAAACAAAGATAGACTTTCTAAAGAGAGGGGGGTCTAGGACTAGCCTTACAGTCTTGTCTCACACCGATCAGTACACCAACTGGACCCACAGATGACCTCTTCTAGGTCACAAAAGCTCAAATGTTAGAGACATTCTTTCACCTCAGCTGGTATAGAAACTGATGCCTGGCATGAAGCCCCAAATGGCAGAGACAGAGGATTCCCCTTATACAATACAACAAAGTTCAAACCAAGTTCCAACAAGATAAAAGAAGTAAGCATAGAAAAACTGTAAGCAAGAACTGAGGTTTGCTTCTTTTCATGTTAAAACTGTCATGACCTCTATCTGGAAGATGGCAATAGAGTAGGAGGGAGTGGATTTCACTTCCCCCTACACATGGGAGAAAAGCCTGGCTAATCCACGGAGGAACAGAGCAAACAGCCAACAGGACCCCAGCATATTTGAAAATAAGAGTCCAAAATTGTAGTGAACACTGAAAAACCAGACAGTAAGAAGGATATTTCAGCACAGTAAAGTCCCAGGCACCAGCACGGGGAATGGGGCAGCTGTAGCCCCAGGCCTGGTGCCCAGCACTGGCACCAGATCTACCACAGACTTCTTGAAAGTGGAGGGCCTTCCACAGAGTCCTTGGGAGAGATCTGGTTCAACTGCTCCCTCCCTCCCTGACCAAGCCGAGTTTGAGCAGCACCAGGAGAGACCTGGTTGCTGGAGAGGGGAATAAGGACAAAGAGGCAAAGCACACAGGGGCCATGATCACCCACGGAGTCTGTGGTCTCCAGCTTTGAAGAGCTGAGAGTCCTGCAGTGATGGGCACTGACCCAAAAAGTCACTGGTCTGGCTGGAGAATTGGGCTATACTGGGCAGCAGGCTTGAGTAGGAGGAATTTCTCAAACAATAAAACTGTTTGGGGACTCTGCTGTGAAAGCTGCTTGGCCAATTCCCCACCTAGCCGGGCAGAGACCCCAAGGTTACATGGAAGGCACTGTGTTCCCCCATAGCACTGGGAAGGGTTCGCACCCAAACCCGCAGGACCGAGGCACCCAACCCCAGTGTGCCCCTGCACCCCAGCCTAAAAAGATAATCCCTGGGGAAAAGGCACTCTGAAGAAAACCTGAATTTCCCCCACTTAACTTATTAGAGAAAGGAGCCAGACAAGCTCTTGGCACAGTGCTTACAAGACTGGATGAGTATACATGGGAAGGGAGAAATGCCACACCAATCGTCCCTCAATCTGCTGCAGCCAACAAGACCAGAAAAACCGGTTTGGCCAGTATGAAACCAACAAGAGGTGTGTGGTGTGCTTTTGTTGTTGTTGTTTTATGTTATTTTTAAAGTAATTTCTTATTTTTGCAACTTTTGTTATTGTTTTGTCTTTCAATTTCTTTTTCCTCTCTTTCCTTCTTTCTTGTTTTAGTCCTTCCTTTTTTCCAATTTTATCTCTTCTTTTTACCTTCTCCTGCCTTTTCTCTAATACTCCCTAGTGAGACAAAAACTGGGAACTGTGAAAGGATCACAGATGCACCCAAAGAGGGGACAACCAAACAGCTGCAACAATGAGACAAATTTCACTTTGCTATTGCAGAGAAACTACAAGTTACTGCATATTTGTATTATTTTTTCATTGTTCTTACATCTTTTACTTTAATTGTATTTTTGTATTCCTCTTCTTTCTGTATAGTCTTTACTTGGCTGGTTATATTGTATCATTTGACAAGTTTTTCCTATTCTCTCTTCCACAATGTATTGCTAATTTACTGTCCTTCATGTGACGTGTGTTCCATCAGCACACTACTCAAAGTCCTATACCCCCTATTCATGTTATTCAGATCACATAGATTCTGGCACATGAGTGTTGTTCTGGTATTACTGTAAATGATAGCTGTTCCACACAAGTGTAAATACTTCACAACACCCTTCCCAGATCTTAGCCCATGTCACAGTCTCCTGAACTCTATTACTGTAGTGGTTAACTCTATTCTATTACACACTACACCCATTTACTATCCTTTATTGTAATCTTACCCCAGAAACTGACCTCCCACAACCTCACTTTTTTCTAGATCCAACTCACAACCTTTCCCTCCTGAACAAAAGTCTTATCTTCTTCCCGTCCATTCTTAAAAGTGGCTAGTTGGGTAGAAGATCACAGTTAACATTATACATAGCCAAATGATCTCCTATCTCTTCTATACTAGCTGCTACTGTAAATATCATAGAATACTCTCCTGCTGTCTTAAACCATTTTGCCTCCCCCTCCAACTGATCACAAAAAAGAGTATGTGGAAGCGGTAAACACCAGGATACCCGAAGGAGACTGCACCACTGAATCTCACAGGTATTCTATCACAGCAGTTAACACTGTAAACCATGAGAGCCAGAAAAAATCCATTTCAGAAGCTGAAGCTAACAAGAAGAGTCTCACAAACAATGGGAAGACAAGGAAACAATCCCCAAATGAGATGAAAGGAGGAAGCCTCAGAAAGAATGCTAAATAAAATGGAGGCAATTCAGCTATCAGACATTGAATTCAAAGAACTGGTTATCAGGAAGTTCAATGAGCTCACAATGAGCTACCAGAAACTACAGGGGAACTACAATGAACTCACTGTGAACTATATCAACATGAAAAAGGAAAGATAAACCATCAACAAGGGCCAAGAGGAAATGAATAATACAATTGCTGAAGTGAAGAACACAGTGGAAGGAATCAAAAGCAGGATCGATGAAGCAGAAGATCAGATGAGCAAGTTGGAGGACAAAGTAGGAAAAAATCACCCAGAAAGAGCAAGAAAAGGAAAAGAGGATCAGAAAGAATGAAGAGGGATTCAGAGAAATGCAAGACAATATGAAATGTAATAATATCTGAATAATAGAGATACCAGAAGGAGAAGAAAAAAAAGGGATAGAAAACCTATATGAAAAAGTAATGATGGAAAACTTCCCTAATTTTATAAAAGAAAAAGACACGCAAATCCAGGAAACACAGAATCCTGATCAAGAGGAACCCAAAGAGGCCCACATCAAGACAAATTATAATTAAAGTGGCAAAATTCTAAGACAAAGAGAGAATCTTAAAGGCAGCAAGGGAGAAGAAGGAAGTAACATACAAGGGAGCCCCAATAAGGTTAGCTTCTGACTTCTCAATGGAAACACTGAAAGCCAGAAGAGAATGGCAAGAAATATTCCAAGTAATGAGAACCAGAGGCCTGCAACCTAGGCTGCTTTACCCAGCAAGGCTTTCAATCAAGATAGAAGGCCAAATAAAGAGCTTCCAAGACAAAAGAAGTCTAAAAGAATACATATCCACCAATCCAGCTCTGCAAGAGATGCTAAAGGGACTTCTCTAAGGAAACGGAGGGAAAAAAAGAAACACAGAGGAACATAGGTACAAAAATGACAATGAATAAGTACCTATGAATAAAAACCTTACATGCAAATGGATTAAGTGCTCCGATCAAAAGATATAGAATAGCCGAATGGATAAGAAAGTATGACCCACACATATGCTTCCTACAAGGGACCCATCTGAGGACAAAAGACATACACAGAATTAAAATGAAGGGCCAGAAATAAATGTTCCAAGGAAATGGAAAGGAAAAAAAAGCCAGGGTAGCAATACTCATATCAAACAAAATAGACTTCAATAAAAGAGCCATAAAGAGAGACCCAGAAGGTCACTTCATAATACTCAAAGGAAGACTCGCCTGGGAAGACATAAACATTGTAAACATTTATGCACCCAACAATGGAGCACCCAAATGCATAAAGAAAATCTTAGAGGACTTCAAGAAGGATACTGACAGCAACACAATTATAGTAGGGGATTTTAACACCCCACTCTCAAAAATGGACAGATCTTCCAAACAAAATATCAACAAAGATATTGTGGCATTGAAAAACACTCTAGATGAAAAGGACTTGACTGATTATATGTGTGTGTATACATATATGTACATGTATATATGTATACATACATATATGTATACATATATACATATACACATATATGTATATATACATATATATATACATATATATATAGCCCTGCATCCAAAAGAAGCTAAATACACATTATTTTCAAATGCACATGAAACATTTTCAAAGATAGAGCACATGATAAGACACGAAACAAGCCTCAACAAATTCAGGAAAACTGAAATCATAAAAAGCATTTACTCTGAGCACAAGGGAATGAAACTAGAAACCAACCCCAATGAAAAAACCCAAAACATTCAAAATCATGGAGATTGAATAGCATGCTATTAAACAATAAATGGGTCAAGAATTAAATTAGGGAAGAAATCAAAAAGTTTCTGGAAATAAATGAAAATGAACTCATGAAAACCCAAAACTTATGGCACACAGGGAAGGCAGTCCTGAGAGGGAAATTCATAGCAATACAGGACTACCTAAAAAAAAAAGAAAAAGAAACATTTCAAACAAACAACCTAAACCTACACCTACAAGAACTCAAGGAACACCAAAAAGACAGCCCAGAGCTAGTAGAAGGAAGGAATAACCAAAATCAGAACAGAATTAAATGACATAGAGACAAAAAGCACAGTTCTTAGGATCAATAAATTAAGGAGCAGGTTCTTTGAAAAGATAAATAAAATCAAAAAGCTCTTAAGTAGGCTCATCAAAAAGAGAGAGAGAGGACTCAAATAAATATAATCAGAAATGAAAGAGGAGAGATTACAACTGACACCACAGAAATACAAAAGATTATAAGAAAATACTATGCAGACCTGTATGCCAAGAAATTTGATCATCTAGGTGGAATGGACAAACTTCTAGAAAAATATAATCTTCCAAAACTGAATGAAGAAGAAGCAGAAAGCCTGAACAGATGAATAACAGCAGATGAAATTGAAGCAGTAATAAAAAAACTCCTGACACCCAAAAGCCATGGACCAGATGGTTTCACAGGAGAATTCTACAAAACATTTAAGGAAGAGCTAACCCCTCTCCTTCGCAGACTATTCCAAAAAATCCAAAGTGATTGAAGACTCCCAAACTCTTTTTATGTAGTCAGCATCATCCTAATCCCAAAATCAGATAAAGACACAACAAAGAAAGAAAACTTGAGGCCAATATTGCTGAAGAATATAGACGCTAAAATCCTCAACAAAATATTGGCAAATAACATCCAACAATACATTAAAAAGATCATACATCATGACCAAGTGGGATTCATCCCAGGGATGCAATGATGGTTCCATATTTGCAAATCAGTAAATGCAGTACATCACATAAACAAAAGCAAAGACAAAAATCACATGATCATATCAATGAATATGGAAAAAGCATTTGATAAGGTACAGCACCCATTTATGATAAAAACACTCAGCAAAGTGGGATAGAAGGACCATTCCTCAACATAATAAAGGCCACATATGAGAGACCTACAGCCACTCAATGGGCGAAAAGAAAAAGCTTTTCCACTAAGATCAGGAACAAGACAAGGTTGTCTACTTTCACCACTTCTATTCAATATAGTATTGGAAGTTTGAGCCACAGTGATCATACAAGAAATGGAAATAAAAGACATGCAAATCAGAAAGGAGGAAACAAAACTGTCAATGTTTGCAGATGATACGATAGTGTACATGGAAAATCCTGTAGACTCCACCCAAAACCTGCTCAACCTAATAAATGAATTTGGCAAAACAGTGGGATGCAAATCAATATCCAGAAATCAAAGGCATTTTTGTATACCAACAATGAAACAGCAGAAGCAGAAATCAAGAAAAAAATCTCATTCAATATAGCAAGAAGAAATATAAAATACCTAGGAATAAACCTAACCAAGGACATAAAAGACCTGTATGCAGAAAACTACACAACACTGAAGAATGAAAACAAGGAACATACAAAGAAATAGAAACATATACTGTGTTCATGGATTGGAACAATAATCATCAAAATGTCCATATTGCCCAAAGCAATATACAGATTCAATGCAATGCCTATTAAAGTACCAATTGCATATTTCACAGACATAGAACAAACACTTCAAAGATTTATATGGAACCATAAATGACACCAAATAGCAGCTGTGATTGTGAGAAACAAGAGCAAAGTAGGAGGGATCACAATACCTGATATCAAACTGTTTTACAAGGCCACTATAATCAAAATAGCCTGATACTGGCATAAAAACAGGCACATGGACCAATGGAACAGAACAGAGAGTTGAGAAATAAACTGAAGTCTCTATGGTCAGTTAATATTCGACAATGGGGGTAACAACATAAAATGGAGTAAAAATAGCCTCTTCAACAAATGGTGTTGGGAGAACTGGACGGCTACATGCAAAAAATGAAACTCGAGCACCAACTTACACCATACACACAAAAAAATTCAAGGTGGATGAAAGACTTAAATATAAGGCATGACACCATTAAAGTCATAGAGGAGAACATAGGCAGAAAAATCTTAGATATCTTATGCAGCAACATACTTACTAATATGTCCCCAAGAGCAAGAGACATAAAGGAAAAAATAAAAAAATGGAATTTCATCAAAATAAAAAGCCTCTGCACAGCTAAAGAAAATAGCACTAAAATAAAGAGAACCAACTACATGGGAAAATATATTTGCCAATACTAACACATACAAGGTTTTAATCTCCAAAATATACAAAGAACTTACAAGATTCTACTCTAAGAAGGTAAGCAACCCAATTAAAAATTGGTTAAAGGACTTGAACAGGCACCTCTCCAAGGAGGACATAGAGAGGATTCAGAGACACATGAAAAGATGCTGAATATCACTATCTATCATAGAAATGATAGAAATGTTGTTTGTGGTTTTAATTTTGATAGAAATGTTGTTTGTGGTTTTAATTTTAAAACCACAAGGCGATGCCACTTTACACCAGTCAGAATGGCCATTCATAAACAAAGCAACAAACAACAATTATTGGAGAGGTTGTGGAGAAAAGGGGACCCTAGTGCACTGTTGGTGGGAGTGCAAACTGGTACAGTTAATTTGATAGAAATGTTGTTTGTGGTTTTAATTTTAAAACTACAAGGCGATGCCACTTTACACCAGTCAGAATGGCCATTCATAAACAAAGCAACAAACAACAATTGTTGGAGAGGTTGTGGAGAAAAGGGGACCCTAGTGCACTGTTGGTAGGAGTGCAAACTGGTACAACCACTATGGGAAACAGTATGGAATTTTCTTAGAAAACTAAAAATGGATTTTCCTTTTGACCCAGCAATTCCACTAGTAGGATTATATCCTAAGAACCCTGAAACATTAATTTAAAAGAACCTATGCACCCCAATGTTCATAGCAGCACAATTTACAATAGCCAAGTGTTGGAAGCAACCTCGGTGCCCATCAGTAAATGAATGGATCAAAAAACTATGGTACATATACACAATGGAATTCTATGCAGCAGAAAGAAAGAAGAAGCTCCTACCCTATGCAACAGCATGGATGGAACTGGAAAGCATTATGCTAAGTGAAATAAGCCAGACAGTAAAAGACAAATACCATATGATCTCACCTTTAACAGGAACCTAAGCAAAAAAACAAACAAGCAAGCAAAATATAACCAAAAACATTGAAGTAGAAAACAGGCTGAGAGTAAACAGAGGGGAGAGGGGAGGGAATTTCAGGGGAAAGGGGGAAGGGATTACAGGAACAAGTATAAAG
>PVKM010033345.1:0-16016 GCA_004027735.1 Carollia perspicillata
CAGAATGCCTTGAAAACAGCACCAGCCAAACCCCATGAGATGAGGACATTCCATTGTAAAGGATCCTCTCCTTTCAAACAGAGACTTCAAAACCTTATGGTGTGCAGCCCAGAGAGCCTAAGTGACTAGCAAAATAATGTGGAGTTTCTATGATCAAAATAAATGTTTGGTGGACAAAGGCCTCAAGTTCCATTCCTCTGATGATACATTGGCAGGGGCTGTGTCAGCTGCTTCGGTCTGGCTTGACCATTTCCTCTCAAAAGCTGTTAATTTCAAAAGAGATCCTCTGAGTTAGACCAACTGAACCCCATGCAGCAGAGTAACCCCTGTCTGACAGTGGTTTTGACCACTTTGTTGGTTTGGGGGCTTTTCTTTCCCTACCGTAACAATTATGGGGAGAGAGGGGCAGTAGTTTAATGTTAATCTTCAGAATCATGTGTGAGGCTTGTTAAAAACATGGATTCCTGGTACCCAGACTTACTTCATCAGAGTCTCTGAGGGATGGAATAGCTTTGCAATGCATATATCTTACCCTTGCACCTAGGTGATACTGATGATCAGCCAAGTCTGGGGAAGCCCAGTGTAATGGAAAGCATGCGGAACATCAGGGGAGAGAGGTTTCGTTTCACCTTTCCCTCTGCAGGTGTGGCCTCCCTAGGCCTCTATCCTCTGGCCTGTGAAATGGCGATAAGGCTGACTGCCTCGTTTCTCCCTCTTCTCACTGGGATGCTGTATAGGTCAAAGAGATGCTGACCTTAATTTTCTGATCTATGATTCGGAGAGGACTGAGGCATGCCCTTCTCTTATTTATGCAGGGCTGGGGTATGCCTCATTGGCCTGCATGCGGTGTCCAGCTTGTGTGCGCCACTCTGTTCCCATGTTCGTGGACTGGCATAGCCCGGGGCAGAGACAGAACAAGGATGAGTGAATCTGGCAAATCTGTGGATGAGCGGATGACGCAGTCTCATAGGGCCTGAACACTCTTGACCTGCCTCGTCCCTCCTAAGTCATCCCTCCTGAGAAAATATTAATTCCTGAGTAATCAGGAGCATGGTGTTTTCTGCCACCTGGAATGGTTAGGGGTAAGCTTTGCCTAGTCAGAAAATATTTTAAAACAAGGGACAATCAAGACAGACTTTTTTTTTCTGTTTGCATTTTAGAGATGTGGTTTGTTACTGTAGAAAGCAACACTTAGTCACATGAAAATAAATAATAATGAATTTTTCTTTCAGGAGTCTTCACGGATGGCCAATGTGCTATCTTAGGATAAAAGAGTTCCCTTACCTCATTCAAGTACAGATGGCACTTTTAGACATCTCATGTGAGAGTATTTGTATATTCACTGACAACGCAGTGTGGTATTTCAACACTCACCTGTTTCTACCACTGCACCTGTTAGAGGCCTGAGTACATAGTAAGTACTCAATGAATACAAGTTGCCTAACTGTTCCTTAATCTGTCCACAGGGGTCTTGAGATTTCTTCTACAGAAGAAATAAACTGAATGGACCTTGTTAATAATGCCACTGTACTCTGAAAACAGGAAGAGGCTGTTTAAGTACAAAGAAACCAGGTGCCACCAGACCCTTGCATTTTCTTGGGCTCTTGGACAAGACCCAGAGGGCCATGCTGCCGCCATGGATATATTCTCTAATGGAGTATTTATACCTCAGAGGCTCCAGCCAGCTAGGAGAATATTTATGCGGCAGTAAAAACTTTAACAGAGAGCTGTTTGGCTCTAATAGTTTCAGGTATTTCTACACATCTCTGCTCACCATGTGTCATGTTGAGTTATATCCTGTCCAGAGCGTGACAGCAGCAGCCCATAATGGGACTTACATAAAATGGAATGGCCTGAGAGACGGAGTAGAGGAGGTGGTGAGAGGATGGGGAAGGAGGGAGAAGAAAGAGAAGGAAGGGACTTTAAAAAGAAATATTTCCTCCGCATTTGGTTGTTTGATTTCCAGATTCAGGGGAAAATGAAGAATGTAAAGAGAAATTTATGTGGTCTCACCTGCCTTCTTCAGGTGAGGTACCCTGAGTCAGGGCTATAACACTTACAGGTAGCACAGGGGAGCCTATGAGAGCACGGATCCTGGAGCCACGCTTCCTGAGTGCAGACCCCAGCTTTATCATGGACTAGCTCTGAGATCCTGAAATGTTACTTGACCTCTCTCTAACTCAGTTTCCTTATCTATATAATGGAGATGATAATAATAGTACGACTTCATGGAAGTTAATATAAAAATTAAATGAATTAATATTTTAAGTACTTAGTGCTTGACACGTAGTAAGATATACATATATATTCATATATTTATACACATACATATGCATTTATACTTATAAGTATATGTACATTTTTAAAATCAAACACCTATTGTATATCACAACTGAGCGTCACGGCAGGGGGTGCCAGTCTAGAATCTGATTTTGGTAGGTGTCAATTAAACTATAATTGAATAGTCTTCAGAAACTAAAGTTCTTTCTGAGCTTGGCTACATAATCTATTTGGGGGGGAAATGGCAAAACGATGCAAAAATTACTACTAGATACTTGAGAATATTTAATGTGCCTATCGCTATAGTGAATACTTTACAGGATTCTCTAATTCCAGCCTCACAACAACTCTGAGGTTGAAAATAGTATCCTCAGTGCACAAACAAGGAACTTGAAGATGGGAGATGTTAGGTAACTTGCCCAAGGTCACACAGCTGGTGAATAATAAAGCCAGGTTTAGAACAAAGTACATTCAACTCTAAACTCAGAGCCCTTACAAATCTTCAGAGAATATGTGTTAAAATTAATGTAGTTGTTACTCTGGTCTAGCTCAAAGATGAGTGGTACCCTATAGTTCAGATCTTAGATTCTAGAGTGCCTACCTCTATCACACAGGCACAAAACCACAGGCAACAGACTAAAGGGAAAACGCCCTCTCCCTTGATAGTGAACATTTCTCCTGAAAAGCCGCAGGTGAAATGCTAAAATCATACAATGTATGCCTGACATTATTAAGCACTTTGTGCCGAAATACTTTAGAACACTAGTCACTGTAATAAGCACTTTTCAAGGATTGTCTAACTGCAGCCTCACAACAACTTTATCAGGTTGGAACAAGTATCTCCAGTCCATAACAGATAATAATAATAGGTAATATTATTATTGTTATTGCCATGTTTCATAAAGGGAAACTGAGACACATAGCTGCTTAGAAATTTATTCAGATAATGATGGAGCCAGAGTTTGACTCCATGGCCGGCAGTGTGACTCCAGAGTTTATGCTCTGAACCACTGTGCTACTCCGCAAGGTCTGACCAAACGCCAAAGCCAGCACTCTGGACTGAAAATACCACAGGAGTCACAAGCTTAAATAAGCAGAAAAATGATCAAAAAAGGGCATAAAATTCAAGGAAGAATCCTTTGGCAATTCAGAAGCAGGATCACCAGTTTCTTGCCCCTATATTTGTACTTTAGACTTACGTGGCAAGGAGGATAATGAAAATCTTTCAGAGTACAAGAGAAAAGTCCAAGTTTGTCTTGTTGGCGTTCATAGACTTTGAACTTGTCATTCAGTGTGAGTCTGAGAAGCAGCCAGAAAAGAATAAAAGCACTATTGCTAGCTGTTATTGTGATAGCACTTTCAGATCTACTAAGCACTTAACATTAAACACTGAACATAATCTAAAGTGAAAACAGAGCTATGTTCAGGGAGCGTCCCTTGCAAAAGCTTTCTGGGTGAATCTCTCATTTATATTTTGACCTCTGCACTGTCCTGTCTGCCTTCTACTTCTTCCTTTCCCTGGCCCGCAGAAAGTTGTCTAGATTCCTTAAAATAACTTGCATTCATAAGACATAAAAGCTTAAATTCCAGATTTTCAAGCTCAGTTTGCAAGGAACTTTCCCCTTCCACTCAGCTGCCCCAAGAAACATCACCATCTTGATCCTTAAGAGAATGTGTTTCTTTTTCCCTTTTGTGAGCCTGAACAAAAGCAGGGGCTGCTTAAGCAGTAACATAAGAGCATTTAGGAAAACAACTCTACTAACTAGAGAACATCTTGTTTAGTACTTAACGCTACATGATGAAGACAAACTTCATCCTGGAGTTTGCAGGGTCTACTTTCTCCCCCATTTCCATCTGTTATTTTGCTGTGATACTGACAGCAACTCAGATGGCTAAGTGCTCATCCAGGGCTCCTCGATTAGAGTCCGTCTGTTGGCCCATGAGTCTTTGATCAGTCACTCACAGACTCCATTTCTTTGATGCCTAAAAAAGGGTTTCATAGGTTGGACATAGTTAACATGCAAAACGGAGCATTACTTTTTCCAAAAAAGAAGGAAGGTAATTACCTTCCCTTCTCTTTTTCAGTGTCATCTGGGGGTTCGTGTTCTCCAGCACGATGTCACTGTGGACCCTCCCAGAAGTAAGGTATCTAAGTTAAATTTCTTCTGTATAATATTTATTTATTTATAAATCTATAAATTTATAGATTAGTATGTGAGATACATACACAGAAAACTGTACAACTAGTCACCAAAATGTTCATTGTATGTTTGATGTAGTTATGTTTAGAAGATGGGATTACGAATGATTTTTAATTGAATATTTATTGTTTATTTTCCATTGTCATTAAGTGCCCTTATACCCCCCTTCCCCCAGCAATTACCACACTGTTGTCCGGTGTTGGTAGGAGGGAGTTTGGGGTGGAGAGATTGAGCAAAAAGGAAAAAGGACTCATGGCATAGACAACAGTGTAATGAATGATTTTATAATTCATTTTGTATAATAATATTTTCAAGATTTTCTATAATGATTTCCTATATCTTACAAAACAAATTAAAGGGCCTTTGGAATATAAGTTAAATACCTAGCCTCACATATTTCTACAAAAAAGTACAAAAATGAACAGAGAAATTAAGGTATTTCCCCAGGTCAATTCACCACCATTATAAACTAGAAAGCCAGGTCAAAAGTAGTCTAGTCTTGCTTGCATCCAACCACTTTCTGCTGTTCTCCTATGGGTGTGGATATCTTTGAGAAGTCCTTTGGGGTGCTATCTGATATGGTAGCCATCAGCTACATGCACACTTAACTTTAAATTTTATTTCATTAATAAATACAGTTAAAATTCAAAATTCCATTCCTCAGTTGCACAAGCTATTTTTCAAGCTCTCAATAGCCACATGTGGCTAATGGCTACCATTTAGACAGCACAGAAACAGAAAACCCATCACCGCAGAAAGATTTATTAGACAGCACTGGCCTGGAAGCTCCACTCCTAACTGAACACAGTGTCACCATCAGCCATGAGCAAACCTTCAGAGGGAAGACCTCCACACATTCATATGAAATAAAGCAGCAGGACTCTACTGATTGCTGCTTCTCTCCGAAGCTGCATCTGGTTCACAGAGACTGACTATGAGTGTCCTCAGGGATTAGGCGAATACTACAGTGTTAGACCAAAGACCCCAATTTGGAGACATTCTCAGCAGTCATAAAACCTGAATAGAAAGTACAAGAGCCATGGGAGTTCCAGTGGAAGTCTAGGTCCCCAGCCAGTGTCAGATTTTAAATGGCTTTCTGAGCAGCCTAGACACTTGTCAGAGGCGCACAATGGTGAACGCCCATCCTTGTCTCCGTATGTAGAATTGCAAACATGTTTGCATGGATGAGGACTAGCAGCAGGCAGTGCTGGCAGGGCATCAGCACAGGACACATGAGTATCTAAGTGGTTGCTAGACCAGAGAGATGAGAAGCATATAATTCACTGAGCTTAGAGGAGACATATTTTGAACTTAGTAGGTAGAGCTCCATTTATTTTATATCATGTATTCTCGACTTATCATTTAGATTCTTGCAACAGAAAGTGTGATCTTTGGACCAGCAACATCAGCATCACCTGGAAACTTCTTAGAGATGCAGACTCTCGTGCCCCACTCCAGACCTACTGAGTCGGAAACTCACTTTAACATGACCCCCAGGAGATTCCTGTGCACAGTGAAGATCGAAGGTCACTGATTTCTCTCTCTCCTTCTCGCTTGACGTTCAGTTTCTGGAATGTAGAGGAGACTCAGATCTTTCAACCAAATTTTGTGCAATACCCCAGACCTGGAAAATAGCTGGGGTTTACTAAGCACTTACTAATTAACTGAAAATCTGAGACCCGGCTTTCAAATTTAAAAGGCCAGCATACTTCCAATGTGTTATCAAAAATATATTTTAATAATTCATGTGGGCATATAGTGTTTCCTTTGGTTTAAAATGCAAACAGGACAGATTCTCATAAAGTAATGCTAATAAGCAAATAATAACCCATGCTGGATTCTTTTGTTCCTTACATTACCATCTATAAGGGCAATCATTTTTAAAAGCTTTTATTGGATAGCTTGAACAGAATCATGCCCTAATTATAGTCTTCCTTTTTATTTGCCATTGAGAGGAAATGCACCAGATGAAGCTGTTTGAGACTCTATGGTTTGTTCAGCTGTATTAAATGCTTCTAACTGCTGACTTTTATCGTTCTTAACAAGTCAAGACCAGACTGAATGTCTTTGAGGATAATTGTTTTTATTCATTTCCCTTCTGCATTGCTAAAATGGAGGCAGTATGTAAATTAAAGAAAGAGACTGGGATTCAGAACTATCCCAGACCTCTGCTGGTACCCAGAAACAGCCAAAATCAAATCTCCTGTTTAGATTATTTCATGTCACTGTGATCAGTGCGTTCTGTTGTAAAACAAAAGTTTCTTGAGTCTTCAAAGTGGTTTCCATTCTATTAAGTTAACCTGATTTAGGCACAACATCCATTCCAAAAGAAAAATCCATGCCGAGGCACATCAATGCTCCTAATGCTATGTTTTATCCATGTAGTCAACAATGCACTCAGTAGGGTTATATCATGAATATTACTGGAAGCCAGCAATCAGACTTTCTGGGCCTCCGTCTCCATTCTACCATTTATTTTCTGAGTGACCTCAAGATAAAGAAATAAAGCCATGATTCTCAAATGAGGGTGATTTAGTGCCCCTTCCTTTTCCTGCATTCAGGGGACATTTGGTAATGTCTGGAGATGGTTTTTTCACCACTTTGTTTTATTTTTTAACTTTTAAATTTTATTTTTCAATTGCAGTTGACATTCAATATTATTTTGTGTTGGTTTAAGGTGTACAACATAGTGGACAGATGATCATATACTTAATTTACAAAGTGGTCCCCTCAATATCTCAAGTACCCACCTGGCACCATACATAGTTATTACAATAATATTGACTACCAGTATGTTTCCTACACTGCACTTTGTATCCCCATAATTATTCTGTAACTACCAATTTGTACTTCCTAATCCCTTCATCTTTTTCACCCAGTCGCCCAACCCTACCCCCTGTGGCAACCATCATTCTGTTCTCTATATCTGTAAGTCTGTTTCTATTTTGTTTGTTTGTTTATTTGCTCTTTAGATTCCACATGTAAGACATTTTTGATTGTCATGACTTGGGGGTGTTACTGGCATCCAGTGTATAGAAGCCACAGCTGCTGCTGAACATCCTATAATGCACAGGACAGCCCCCACAGCAAAGAATTCTCCAGTTTAAAATGCCAATAGTACAAGGTAGAGAAATGCTGAACACAAAGAACCTATTATCACTGCCTTATTCAGCATTGATCTGCTCAAACAAAAAATAGCCTACCAAAACAGCAGAGACTTTGACTATGGAATCCTCAAATTAATGAACAAGGATCTCCTGAGTTCTTTCTTACTTCATACTCAGCACTGTTTCAGGTTCTGTGGAGAGCACAAACGTGTAATGCATGGTATTTTACTTATTCTTTCAGAAACCAGAAATTAGAATAAACCATTGAGGTCTAATAGGATAATTCCTCATTGATCCATTCCAGTAATTTTTTGCTGCCTCTCTACATGGTGCCCAGTCTAATTACAGGATGACTCCCTATTCCCCTGGGATGCCACTTTTCATTCTCATTCACTTCCTTGTTCTGAAGGAACAGCAATTTGCCACTGAATGGTTATTAGCCTTTTTCCTTTAAGAGACTAAGAAGGAAAAAAGCCCACAGGATAATTTTAAAAGTTGTTGCTCCAGTTTTTCTTCAACTTTAGAAATCTCTGTTGGCTTTTAATTAAGAACTTGCATTTAGACTGTGAGATGAACCAGATTTGAAGGATTGTGGGGTTTTTTTTCCCCTCTGTTAATGAAATGGCACTCATTTCCCTAGGAGGGGTTTTCCCTAGATTCTCATTGTTCCACTAAAGATGATTTACATGGGCATCTGTGGAGGTAGCTGAGTCTTTGATTAGGGAGGCAGGCTAGGGTAGACACGCTGTGCCTTCCTTCTGAGAAACCAGGAAACAAACACCTTCGGGACACTGAGCTGATAGTCTCACAAACTTCGGTGTGGAATGATTTGGAGGTGGAGTCAGTGAGAGTTCCAAAGAGTGACAGCAGTAGCTATATGACATAAGCCTCAGAAACCTGCCCTGAATGTGACTGAATCGGTCAGTTGCCTCATTTCTGTCCACTCCCTCTCCTCATTCAGCCTTGAGAATTGTGCATATTCAGAAGGACTCAGTTCTAAAATATACCCATATACCTGATTCTTGGGCACCTACGTTTTGAGGTTCTTAAATGCTAATTTTTTCTGAGCCGTTGGCCTGAGGATCAAGGTAAGTTGGTGATTTCCTTTATATAATTTAACAGAAGAAAGTATAATGAGGATTAAGTTATTTGCATATTTTCAAAATATCTTTCCCAAAGATGTTTATTAATTACAAAAATAAAAGAGTGGATGAAGTTCATAGACATTACATTAACCAAGTGATCAAGATCAATATCACCACTCAAAAAGACATAGCAACATCTTATCCATCCCTGTGGTCAACAGAGAAGGAATATATATATAATTTCTGTAGTATTGGTAACTAAAAATGTTAAATCTCAGTCTAAGCATGAGTAAGTCATCAGACAAATTCAAATGGAGAGATCTACAAAATAACTAACCAGTACTCTTCAAAAGTGTCAAGGTCATTAAAGGCAATGGAAGACTGAGGAACTCTCAGAGATTAGGGGAAACTGAGGAGATCTAGTAAGTAAGTGTAATGTGAGATCTTGGACAAGATCGTGGACCAAAGGAAAGGATTGGTAGGAAAGTAGTGAAATGTAAATAAGGTCGATGGGTCAGTTGATGGTATTATACTCTGTTAATGTCAATCTCCTCATTTTCTTAACAGTCCTGAGGTTATAGGAGTATAATATCAATGTCAAAAGAGAAACATGAAGGGTATATGGAACCTCGGTACTATTTTTGCATTTTTCTCTAAGTGTAAAATTATTTCAAAATAAAACATTTAAAATTAATAGAAAACAGCCTACAAAAATAATTTTGGAATAACATAAGCAATGGAAAGACTTAAGCTGATTTGTTTTATCAGTGCAAAGAAATTAGCCCTTCTAGAAAGGTGAAAGGAAAGTGAAACTAGTATATAAGGGAAAGGTAGAGTATAGATTGAGACTTAGGCATGCTGGAGTGAAGGGAAATGAGACTGAGGCAGAAATCTACTTCTGAACCAGAAGCACACAGATTTTAAATTTTATCTTAGAATGAAACACAGCCCACTAAGAAACTCTTCTAAATCTAAGCAGAGTTTTTTTGTGTGCCAACAAGCTCTATTCCTCCATAATCACCAGTTAATGCAAAAACATCTTAGACAAGGCAATACCCAGAGAAAGGGGCCCAGTCCCCCAAAGGCTTCAAGTAAGCAGTCTCCCACATTTTGCTCACCCACTACCTCACAACTGGTGAGACACCTATACCCACCTGCCTGAGAAGACCATAGTTTTTAGAGATAGTTACGAACATATTTTTTTCCTGTTGGCAGCAAACCCTTTTGTTTCCAAACGGAATCGAATGGGGAACTACAATAAATAAAACAAAAAATCCATAAATGATAATAATCAAGCTATCAAACATCCATTCAGGGCATTCTCCATACTCCAGACACTGTTCTAAGCCTTCTACTTATATTATCCCAATTCATGCTCAAAGTAACCCTATATGACAGGGCTTATTAACAGACTCACATTACGGATGAGGAAAGTGAAACATCAAAACATAATCCCTCCCACCCCAAGCATATTTTTAAGTTGGGCTTATTGAATACAATTACATACAATAAAATCCACTCTTTTTGAGTCCACAATTCATTGACAGATGTATACAGTCCTTTAACTACATCACCATAAGGATGTAGGCTATTAGCTGATTCTCTGAAAACGTTCCTTCGAGGCCCTTTTTAAAGTCAATATACATCTCACCCTAGCCCCTGGGAAGTGCTTATCTATTTTTTGTTCCAATAATTTTGCCTTTTCTATAATCTTACATAAGTGAAATCACACAGCATGGAACATTTTTTCTTTCACTTAGGACACAGCATTTGAGATTTATAAAGGTTGCTGCATTTATTAGTTGCTTATTCCTTTAGATTGCTGAGTAGTATTTCGTTGTATGAATTTATCACAATTTCCTTATTTATTCAACAGTTGATGGGTGGCTAGATTGTTTCCAGTTTGGGATTACTACAAATGGCACTACTATAAATATTTGCATGCACATACCTTTTTGTACACATATGTGTGTGTGTTTTAATTTCTCTTGCCAAAATACCTAATCTGAAAGTGAGATTGCTGTTTCTAATAGCAAATGTATGTTTAGGTCTATAAGAAACTGACAAATTGTATTCCAAAGTGCCCATATCATTTTGCATTCCCATCGGCAATGTATGAGATCTCCAATTGCTCTACATTCTTGTCAGCCCATGAAACTCTGTCTTTTTAATTTTAGTTATTCTAGTGGCTGTGTGAAGGTATGCCAATTTTAATAGGTTTTAATATGCATTTCCCTAATTATTAATGATGTTGAGTGTATGGTTGTTTATATACCTTCTCTGGTGAATTTTCTGCCAATTTTTATCAAGTAGTTTATCATTGGTTATTGAGTCATAAAAGTTCTTTATATATTCTGAATTGAAGTCATTTATCAGAAATGGGTTTTGCAAATAGTATTTTCTTCTACTCTATGGCTTAGTTCTTAATTTTCTTAAACAATGTCTTTTAGAAAGTAGAAATTTTTTATAACTTTGTTTGTTTATTTTTAGAGACAGGGGAAGAAAGAGAGAAGGAGAGAAACAGAAACATTGATATGCAAGAGAAACATCACTTAGTTGCCTCTTGCACACCCCCAACCAAGGACCTGGCCGGCAACCCAGGCATGTGCCTTGACAGGGAACCCAACTAGCAACCTTTCGGTTTGTGGGATGACACCCAACTTGCTGAGCCACACCAGTCAGGAATAGAGAGTAGAATTTTAAAATTTTGATGAAGTTTGACTTATCAATTTTTCTTTTATGTTTAATGTTTTTTGTGTTCTCAGAAATATTGTCTTATCCAAGATCACAAAGATTTTCTATTATATTTTCTTCTATGTCTTCTAAAGTTAAAACTCTTACTTTTAAGTCTGTGTCTGCTTTCCAGTTAACTTTTATGGATGGTATAAAGGAATGGTTGAGGTTCATTTTGGCTTTTTTTTTTCGTAGACAGATAACCAATTTTTACAGAGCTACTTGTTGAAGATTGTCATTTCCCCATTTTATTATCCCTCAGTCTTTTATTTTTATGCTATTGTAAGTGGTTTGTTCATTGCAGTTCCCATTGTTTGTTGCTAATGTAGTCAAAGAAAACTGCTGTTTGAAAAGTTGACTGTATCCTACAAAAATCACTTTCTTGTAAAATGATTGTAGCAAGGCTCTAGTCTATTTTCCAAACTTCAGTCAACCCTTTTTAAAACTTCATTAGAATTTTTTATTATAAAAGTCATATATACTAATTATGACTGATCAAAAGTCAAAAAAGTTAGTAGAAAAATATTTGTGATCTTTCTCCATCTCACCCTTGATCCTTCCTCCATGAAGTAACCAGTGTTAACACACATTACCTATGTTCTCAACATTCAAGAAAGTAATTATTTTTTAACACCTGAGGGTGAGAGGTCATATGTGGTAACTGACAGGAGAAAATGCAGACCTGGCTTGGCAGACTGTTTGCTTTTGTGTCTAGAAGTATAGGCTTTGTGAGAACATAGATTTGGCAAAAAAATAATAAAACCAAACATGCAAGAAAAGCTTGCAGAAAAAAGTGGTGTGTGGAAAGAAGCAAAGGGAAAAGTTCTTCTTTACAAACAAGAAAAAATTTTCCCACTGACTTGGGGGGAAGGAGACAGATCTATGGAGCCCATAGGCATAAAAAACAAGGGATTCAAGACCTTTGAGAAAAATAGCATCTTTGAAGACTTGGAGATGGCACTACTGTAAGCCATAAATTTTTTCCCATGTCTCAACTGTGGTATAAAAACAATAATGACCTTCAAACTTAAAGCCACTGTGCAGAAAAGGCAAATGGACAACTGAGTTGGAACTCATTTGGAAAGAGGGTCAATGGCCAGAGGTGGCAACCAGACAAAGCCTTGTAACCACCTTTGGTATGGCTCAAGACCCATAAACTTTGACATAAAAAGAGGACCCACAAGAATGACCAAGTTGCAATTTCCCACCAGAGAAAATGAACCAAAATCAAATTGCTTTATAAAGAATGGGATATAACATTATGTATACTATGCATCTATTTTGAAGTCCCTGAAAATGAAATATTTTCTCCAACATAGGTATTATGACCTATTTACTAAAACTCTTTGACTGATGATGAATTACAAATCTGTGAATGGTTTTAAGGGCCAGGAATTCTGAATTCTTTAAGGGCCAGGAATTCTGCTTTAAGATAATCTCTCTTCCTCAACCTTTGCCTATGTAAAAATTAAATTTTTAAAAATCTGCCTTTTGAATAAACCTGAATTTTTGATATTTCACCCATTATTAAAGATTACCAAAATATTGTTATATAACAAAAAAACAGAATAAACACTAAATAATAAAATGTACAGTAAAAATATAATGTGCTCATCCAAATACCACTTACAGAGCAACTTTGGATCTCCGATCACTGTACAGACCTTAAGCAAACAACACTTCGTGGCGTGATCTAACAGAGCCTACTTCGTTCTTTGGATAGCCAGCCTCTCAAACCTCAGTTTTTGCTCCTGGCTTACATACCATTCCTATAATCGTGCTTCTCTCAAGCCCATAGAAGATTAGAAGCACCAAACTAAAAGGCAGGGAAATAAAATCTAGTGATTAGAAGCAAAAATAAATGTAATATCTAAAATAGCTGAAGAGAATAATCTTAAGGAACAGATATAATCACTCTAAGTCATCTTGCACTGAGACCAGTAGTTTGACATATCTTACCCTGTTTTTTGGACCATAAGACGCACCTAGGTTTTAGAGGAAGAAAATAGATAAAAAATTTCTAAAGCAAAAAACATGGTAAAATATTTAATAACATAAATAACATAATATTTCACCAATGTAAATGTAAACGGAACTCAACAACAGCATTAACAACCACTATTCCTCCCAAATTGCGGGGGGGGGGGGGCGATGCATCTTATCATTCAAAAAATATGGTAATTCACAATGATTACATTCACAGGTTTGGAAATGGAAGGATCCTGAAATTTATCTGATTCAACTCACTCATTAACAGTGAAGTAAACCAAGGCCTAGAGACCTATTGAGGTGTTGCTCAAATAAGGTGGCCTCTCTATCTCCCACCGCCTTGAGCACGCGTGCACGCACACACACACACACACACACACATCTATTTAATGATTGAGTTGAAACAAGAACTTTAGTCCTACTCTCACAAGTGATTTTGAAAGATCCAGAAAAGTTTACATTTCTTGAAGTATATTCCATATCATAAGCAAGGCATTTGATCATTTATTTTAGAAAAAGAAGCCTCCAATTTGGGTAAAATTCAAAGTAAATTTGTGTTCATCAAAAAAACCCATCCATATTGAACATCTCATTTCCCAATAGAGTTATATAAATTATGAAGATAGTGCATTTATGTCTATGCACAAGTACATCTGTCTGTGTGCACATGTGTGTTAACAAGTACCCTGTCAGTGTTGGAGCTAGCTCATTCAAGCTCTCAGTACCCTTTGGGGCATCCTTGCTCAACTCCACATCAGAGACCTCTCACAGGCAGCTTGAAAGCAGCCATGGTGGGAATATTTACACTACAAAAATCAGCTACTGCTACAAATCAGGGCCTTGTTTTTTTCAGGAAAGCTGAACATTTATCAACATACCACTGTATGGTATATACTTATATACTTATTTCTTGAGAGAAAATGTAACCTTAATAATCACATGTCAAGTTATTGAATGTATGCAGAGTGAAGATGGTATCTCTAATTTTTATTTGTTTTTGTAGACATTAATATTAATTGGGTGTTTTTTCCTTTAAATATGAGAAGAAAAGAATCAAGGCCTTTTCATCACTGACACCTTACTATACATTTAATAAAATAAATAGAAAGAGAAAAATATATACCCGTTTGTTCAGTTTTGCCAAGCAGTACTTCAATACAATGTGAAAAGACCAAGGTCCCAGTTGTATGGTTTGCTGTGTGATAAGACACAGAGCATGTGACAACCACATCTCATATGCTATGTGCAGTCTTAAACAGCTAAAAATAAAATGCTAATGTTCCTTTATGAATTTGAAAAGTCTTATGCTGTAAGAACAGAGTATAAATACAGTATCACATGACAAGAGGCTAGGAGTTTCAGACCTAACTTTGTGAAGTATATATAATATTTACAAGTGCTATATATATTATTGCCAATTACTTTTACTTTTACAAAATCCTTCTGAAATGAAAGTGGTTCTCTTACAGTTTACTTCAGTCAAATTTTTCATGGTTGAAAGGGGACTCTTTCACATGGTCACCCAAAGTATCGCTGTTGTATTATACGTGATAATCAGAGAGCTCCCCAAGCTCTCATACCCACCTTGTAAAATGGAATACTAGTTGTACTAAATCTTTATTAAAAGAGACCAAAGGTCAGTTAGCATAATGCAAGTGAGAATTTTAAAACTGATAATATAAAATGGTTTGGTTTTATATTCTGGGACTGTGTATACAGGCAACATTCTTTGAACAGCTTTATTGAGATCTAATTCACAGGCCATATATTTCATCCATTTAAAGTGTTCAATTCAATGGTTTTTACTATATTCACAGAGTCATGCACTCATCACCACAATTCACCTTAGAACATTTTCATTACCCCAAGAAAAATTCTGCAACCCTTAACCATTACCCTCCAGTCCCCCCAAATCTACTCCCAGATATAGGCAACCACTAATCTATTCTCTTAATCTGCCTATTCTTGACATTTTAAATAAATGGAATCATATGATATGTGGTATACTGTGACTGGCTTCTTTCACTTAGCATAGAATTTTCAAGGTTCTTCCATGTTGTAGCATATATCAGTGCTACATTTCTCTTCCCCCCTTTGTTTTTATTGTTTGCCCCCGTTGGCCTGCCTCTATCCATCCCCTACCTAAATAGCCTGGTACTGGCATAAGAACAGGCACATAGATCAATGAAACAAGATACAGAGCCCAGAAATCAACCCAAGACTATACGTACAGTTAATATTTGACAAATGAGGCAAGAACATACAATGGGTAAAAACAGTCTCTTCAATAAATGGTGTTGGGAAAATTGGACAGGTACAGTGCTATATTTCTTTATACTGAAAGTAGTCTTCCATTTTATAGATATACTATATTTTGTTTTTCCATTCATCAGTCAATGGATGAACATTTGTGTCATGTCCATTTTTTTAGTTCTTATTAATAATACTGCTATGACATTTATTTGTGAGTTTTTGTGTGGACATATGTTTTCATTTCTCTTGGGTATATACCTAGCAGTAGAATTGCTGGATCATACAATAACTATACTTAACAGTTTGCAGAACTGTCAGGTTGTTTTCTAATGTGCTGTACGATTCTACATTCCTACCTCAGGCAAATT
>PVKM010033346.1:0-16016 GCA_004027735.1 Carollia perspicillata
TTGAATGTCCGAGGACTTCGGCATTTCAATTTTCCGTATTCTGGTTGTGTTATTGTTTATAAATATTTGTTGTCCTTAATCTTGGTTGTGAGAGGAGGCACAGTGCTTCCACCTACGCCTCCATCTTGGCCGGAACTGTATACTGCACATATTTTAACGTGGTACTTCTCCACTTAAAACATTTTTAGGTCTTCCCATTTTTTTAAGGCAGGGTTTCTTAACTTCTGCCTCACTGACATTCAGGCCAGACAGGTCTTTGTTGTGATAACCTGTGCATTTGAAGACATTTAGCATCATTCCTGGTCTCTAACCACTAGATGTCAGTAGCATACCCATCCCTATAGTCCTGACAACCCAAAATATCTCCATTGCTTACCAGTTGCCCTGGGTGGGGAGGTGAGGGGGGATTGGGAGGGATTGTGGCCAATTGCTCTGGTTTAAAACCACTGTTTTTAAAGAGCAAACTCCTTAGCAAAACTCTGGGTCCTTGCATTACCTAATCCCTGCTGTGGCTCATCAAATGTATTGGATACCACACCCCTGATTTTCCCATTCTGGCCTCTGTGCTGCTTCTCAGCATTCCAGTCTTTTCATCCTAGAATGTGGCCTTAACCCTTTCCTTCATCTGGAAACACTCTCCCAGTCCCATTCCATTTGTCCTAGTTAATTCATGCATTTCTTTCATATTGCACTCCCAACATCACCTTCTCAAAAACAACAACAAAAGTTTATCTAATCCCCCAGAATAAGTCATATGCTCGAATCATACTCTTTTATTAACCTGGAAATTGTATTTAAGAGTATGCATAGCAATTAAATTAAATAATTAATGTGTAGCTGTATCACTTCTATCTTTCATACAAAAAATGCAAGAAAAATTTGCAGAAAAGGATCCATTTGCCTGTGTGCATCAAAACCCAATAAGACATGAACAGGAGTTTGTAGTAAAGAAAGTTAAGGGTTTATTTTCAGGAAGTGGCCACCCAGAGACAGGTTAGCTAATACTCAAAGACCTGGTTCTGAAATGGCTTTCAGGGGATGGGTTATAAAGGGGAAAAATCGTTAACCATGGTGACTAATAGAGTTAGGGTCATGGTCAGGGTCATGGTCTCTACTGATTGGTTGGCTGGCTTACGGATAGTTGATCAGTGCATCTGGCCCTGATGTCAGCCAAGGCGTCTTTTGGTCTGGTTTCCCTGCTTCTTAGGTCCTCGAGCTGAAACACAACAGAGGCCTAGGTGTTATCTCTAGTTTGACTGAAATTCTGTCTCTGCAGTCAACAGACCTCAGGCTTTGTTCCTAAAATTATCTGATACTGATCAGAACCCCATTGCCATGAGGGCTTAATGATTAAGGAAGTAGAATTGAAACGGAAAAGGCAAGTGTGTCAGGGTGCTGGGTGAGCCCAGTTTGAATCAAAAGGAAAGAAAGGAGAGCCCTAGCTGGTGTGGCTCAGTGGGGTGGGTGTGGTCCCACAAACCAAAAGGTCACTGATTTGATTCCCAGTCAGTGCACATGCCTAGGTTGTGTTCCTGTTCTGGGCAAGTATGGAAGGCGACTGATGTTTCTCTCTCACATCAGTATTTCCCTCTATTTCTCCCTCCTTCCTCCTCTCTCTAAATAAAAGTAAATAAATACATTTTTTATAAAGAAAGGAGGAAAAGTCATATTAAAGAAATGAAGCTTCTGTGCCATTACACCACGAAGCATGCCCTGCTCTTTTCATCCAGTGCCCAGAACAGGGTGTGTTATAAGTATTGTTCAGTAGAGTCAACAAATCATTATTAAGTGTGGTAGACTGAATAATGAACCCCTCACCCCCTACGATATCCATAGCCTAATCCTTAGAACCATGAATATTACCTTACAGGGCAGAGGAACTTTGAAAATCTAATTAAGTTAAGGATCTGGAGATGAGAGGTTATTTGGGATTATCTGGATTATCACATAGTTTCCTTATGAGAGGGAGGCAGGGAGAGATTTAACTACAGAGGAAGGCAGTGTAGCATTGCAGGATGTTACACCATGGGCTATAAAAATGGAGGAAGTTGCCCACGAACCAAGAAAAGCAGGCAATCTTTAGAAATAAGAAAAGACTAGGGGAGCCTCCATTAGAGCCTCCAGAAGGAACCATTCCTGCTCATACTTTGACATTAGCTCAGTGAGATGGACTTTGGATTTATGACCTACAGAATTTGTAATGTGCTAAACTACTAAGTCTGTGGTAATTTCTTACAGCAGCAACAGCAACCAATACAACAAGCAAGCAAAATTCTAGTGGTGACAGAATTTAAGGAGTTAAGATAGTTTTTGACATTAAAGACTTTAAATCTAATAAGTAAAAAAATGCACGTAATTATAGAACAAGATAAATGTGTCATAGCTGAGGTACAGTGTGCTGTTCTGGTGTGACATAGGAAGGAATCACCGCATCTTGATAGAAAGGTCAGATGTCAGAAAACGCTAGACATGTTAGGAAACCACATTTTGCAATTTAAGGGGATGCAGAAGGACACATCTGATGCTCAGGGATGAAGGGAGGGATGTTTTGGCAAAAAAAAAATGGCTTGCATAGGAAAAGGAGGACAGGCAGTATGAAATACAATTAGAAAAAGTCCAGTTTACCTTGAGTGTTGGATGAATTGCAATCAAGCAATGGGATATTGATTTGGTAGGGTAAGCTAGGACAGATGACAAAAGATCTTGACTGACAGCTGTCCAGTTATTCACATGGTCAGTAGCCTGTGTGAAATCATGGAAGTTTTTGATCAGTGGATGAGATGATGAATCTATTCTTTAGAAAGAAACCTCAATGCATTGGACAGTGTGTGCTTGGTTAGAGAGGGGCTGGAGGTAGGAAAACAAGGCAGATGTCTTATCAGTCTAGGTTAGAGATAACTAGAGGGAATAAAAACCAAAGGGACATTTTGAGAGAACATTAGGGAAACACAGTGCAATGGAAAATGAGAGGAACGAATAGACTGGTATCACCAAATAGAGATTTCCATGTGAGAAATGAGGATGTCGGAGGGAAATTTAAGGTATGAAGGTTGGTTTTGGCCTGTGCAAGGGATATGCGGGTTCAGATATTCAATCGTAAGTAAGAAAGGCTGACTTCTGTTCTGAGAGCCACAGCCTGGAAATCCTACATCCAGAAGGTTAATAAGTGAAACCCTGGCAGGCAGGTAAGATTGCTAAGGGGGCAGGACTGAGAAAAGAAGCAGTAATTAACAGCCATATGGATTTAGGGTAAGTTACAGGATGCTTTAGGTTGCGAAAGACACAAAATCTCACCTCAAAGTGGCTTAAACAACAAGACTGTGCATTATTCCCCAAAGAAAGAAGTATAGAGATAGGTCAGAGCCCAAGCCTTGCTTCACCATTGTTCTTTTAGCACTGTTCTTCTCCGTTCCTGGACTCAGTATTTAGCTAGGTGGAAAGCAGGCTGCCTTGCATCTATGTATGACAATTTCTAGACAGGTAAGGAAGGGGCTGGGTCTTCAGAAGCCTTTTTCTTAGCATCTAGACAGCATCACAGAAGCACCACACACTCCGCACATATTTGCCCTCTAGTTTCAAACTGGTACATCCCTGGACCAGGCACTGTCAAAGTGACCAGAATGACTATGATCTTCTTGGAAGACCCTACTCCACCTTCCTGACTATTCCTTCCAACACTCAGTAACCACACGGATGAGAGGCGGACCCCTGGCCAAAATCCTGGTCCTGGGGAGGAGTGGGTGTCTAGTAGGCTACCAACAGTGTCTGTTCAAAGCATGGCAATGTTTAAGAAATGGCTGAAAAAGAGGAATAAATAAAGGGAGTATGGAAAGAAAAGTCAGCTAAGAATAATACAAAGACACTCATTCATCAAAAAGATGAGAAAGTAAAGTTTTAAAAAGGTGTTCATCAGTACCAAATGCCACAGAAATGGTGCAAAATAAGTAGTGGAAAGGCTATTAGTGCTATTAGAAGAGAAATTTGAATGAATAGGTAGGAAAAAGAAATCAGGTTAGGGAGAGGCAAGATCTTGAAAACAATATTCACTGTTGGTTCAAGATGTTTGACAATAAAGATGAGACTGAAAGAAACATAGCACTAGCTAAGAAGAACTTTCTGGGGTTGGTTTCCCTGTCTATTTGTTGACATGTTTATGGTCGTGGGATGTTTTGAGGAGAGTCCTGCACAAATCTGGGTGCAGAAAGTACAGATGCTGGTGAGTAGCGGGGTGGCGGGGGAAGGACCGCAGAATTAGCCTATTTAGTCACAGCCAATAAAGCAATTATTTCAGTCTAGCCCTAAAGCTGGGTTGTGGTTAAAGTTCTCAGTGTCTGAGAGAGCAATATCCAGCCTGGATGAAAATTCCTTGACTTTGTTACAGACTCAGTTTCGGCAATACCTGCTAACAATATGATCCAACATAATGAACTGAAAGATGATATGAAAATGAGGCTTCAATTAATTGCAGTACTTTGTGATACTGCAATGGAGGGAAACATCCGTTTCAATCCCCCTCTTTCCGGTATTGTAAGGCTTAGCACAAGGCCTGGCCCATAGCAGGTACTCAATAAACACTACCTGAATGGACTGAAAACATGTGTCTGTAGTAGACACATGATGTGCATGTAGCCTTTTTATTTCGATAACTACTCATTCCATATGGTTTTATTGGGGTGGTTGATTTTAGTGCTAAAGGGTGGGGATGTGACATATGACTGGCCAGTCCAGGGCCTGATCTCCCTGATCAGTGGCTGAATCTTGAATGGGCATCATTTCAGAAAAGACCAATCCGAATCCCTCCGTGGAACATGGATATAAGGATGCTTGGGAACCACAGTCCCTCTGCTGCAGACTGAATGTTTGTGTCCTCCCCAGAATTCATATGCTGAAACCTAATCCTCAATGAGATTGCATCTGGAGATAGGGCCTTTTGGAGGTGATTGGGCCGTGAGGGTGGAGCCCTCATGAATGGGGTTAATGGCCTTATAAAGAGACAGCAGGGGGATCCTTCACCCCTTCTACCATGTAAGGACACAATGTGAAGACTGCAATCTCTGAACTAGGAAGCAGTCTTTAGGAGACACTGAATCTGCCAGCACCTTGACCCTGGACTTCCCAGCCTCCAGTACTGCAAGAAATGTATTTGTTTTGTTTAGAAGCCACCCAGTCTGTGGTATTTCAGTACAGCAGTGTGAACAGATGGAGATATCCCCTGTGTCTCTGGGATCTCATACTTTTAGGATGATGTCACCCCAAACCATTGGTGTCCATCTTGCCATTCTGTGGAATATGTACATCTGTCAATGGGACCAAGCAGAGGGCAGTCAAGAAAAGAATGGCAGTGAGGTCTGGGTGGAAGGAGGACCCCACACACACCTCTGTCCTTGGTTCCTGGAGGCAGCTGGGCCAGAAACTCACAGACTCTGGGCTTCTCAGTTGATGAGCCCCCAATTTTTACCTCTGTTCTGAAATTAAGATATAATGTGCAATAGTCTTAACACAGTACATTAAAATAGTGTTTGTTACTTTTTACTAAGCGAAGAAGAGCCTTACTTTGCTCGTGAGCTGCATTGTTTTAGGCTGATTAATTTGTGTGGTGGTGCAAAGGATGCAGAACCTCGTGTTAAACTTCATCCCCTGCTCCTGTCAGTGGTGAATGGCGCTGGGGGCTTTGCTTTACTAACATTTAATTTCCGAACCAAGGCTGTTTGTCACAGTATTAACTAATCCTCCTAATTTCATTTGAAATCTTTCAAAGCCTCTGCCATCTGCATGCCGGCTGCCTGAGCTGTCCGGATGAAGGATTGCTAGGTGGGGAGTTTTACATTAACTCTTGATTCAGCAGGTTTATGGCTCTGGCCACTCTGTTAATGTAAAATCCTGAAGTTCTGAAGTCGCCACTCAGGAATACCAGTGTTCTTGTTAAGCTGCAGCTGTTTGGTAAATGAAAGCATGTTTCTATCAATGTAAGAGGTAACTCCAGGTTGGTGTCCAGAGGATTGATCTCATACATTAGTTCTCCAAAATGCCTATCTAGATTATTTGAAAGGAATTCTGACATTATATACTCATATATGCTTATTGGCAGTGCCAAGCAATGGCGGACTACTTATTGTCAAAGTTCTCCTTTGGTATCTGTTATTCTCCAAAGGTCTGTGGTAGAGTGGATATTTTTCCAACTATGAGGAAGGAATCCTTCCCCACATTTTTTTTCTGTTTACCACCTATCTGTGGGATATTAGGTCAGAATAATATTTTGAAAGGGAAGAAAATAAGGACAAAAAGTGCATTTTCAACATTAATAAGACCACTGCAGTGTTCTGCTCAAAAGCTCCTGGATCAGATTAACTTGACCTTTGTCACAAATCTGGACTTCTTGTTAGACATGTCAGTGATGTCGTTGGATAAGCACAGATGAAATGTAGGTGTTCTGTGAGAAAACCACATATACCTGTGGTCAAAGAGAATCCACTTGTATGTTCCCTTTCACATTGTTAAACAGCAGTCACTGGAAAAATACCAACTTAAATGTAAGGGTTCATATTAGACCATACGTACATTTTTGAATTGCCCACATTTCTGAAAGGCCTTATTATATGCCAGAGATTGAAATATTTCTACTCAAAGCCATTTCCTTTTCTGCCTCTTAATATGTCTTCATATTAACCTGTTTCTAGGGAATGGCAATCACTACACTAGTCTGTCTAGTGTCCCTTTACTGGAAAGCCACTGAGAACCAAAAGGTAAGCCTAGAATGAATTCCACAAGCCAGGAGAGAAAAGAAGTTTGGTTTACAATGGAATCAACTAATTGAGAACTAGGTTTTGTATTATCTTTTGGAGAGAATGAGATCATTTTGAGACAATAAAATATTTCATGTACTTCATATCATTCACTGATAATATGTTAACTTAAACAAAAGGAAAGCAGAATCAATATTAATCAAAGTAGTGTGTTACCTAAGAAACATTCTGGGATTAAGAATCAGAAGCTAAGAAGAAGCAGAAACCTCAATAGAACATAAAATGTAATTTACCTGCACCAAAGAATGGCCCCATAGCCTTCTATTCTTGAGACGAAAACTCTAGAAAGGAATGATAAATCTGACACGACATCATTGGGGACGAAAAGCTTTCTTTTCAGGTATTGAAAAAAATGAGTAGCTCCGAGAGATTTGGAAAAAGTCCATCTTGTTTCCTTCACTTTTGTGAGCATGCAAAGACTATGTAGACGGTTTAGTGTTCTAATCGCTGTTCTAAAACTTGGGAGGTTTACATCACTCATAAATGCCCGTCCCTTTTCCATTTGTGAGCTCCTCCCTACTGTATTTAATCACTGAATTTCACTCCCTATTCACCTCCTTAACCCTTCTCCCCATAAATTGGGCACTAAACACCCAGGATTGACAATATTGAAGATTTGTGCAAAGTTTATTTCACTGCCATATTTTATGACCCTCTAGGAATTTCTCACCGCTTTTCTCAGTAATTGTGACCCAGTTGAGAATAACAAGACAGTGGTGACAATATTAAGCTGTGATGTAGAATTTCTTACCACATCTAATAAGGCCCATCTCTTTAGAAAGCAAGGTGCCAAATAAAGCTTCCTTTACACCTGAAAGGCAATAGAGAAAAAAAGAGAAATTATATGTAAGCAACTGAAAAATGTTTCAAAATTTATATTCAGTGAGTGGATGAGTGTTTCACTCACAAGGAAAAGTTTTGATTGCTGTACATTAAAAATGGTTTCAGGGTCACCTATGAATTGAAGCCTTGACAAAGGCAAAGTGCAGGAGAGAAAAGAAGAGGGCAAAGTGATCAAAATTGAAGAAGGTGTGGTTACACAAGGGTGGAGAGAGAAGATGGGCATCCGAGAGGAGTGAGCGCTGGCCCTCCCCAGTTTCTCTGTGGCCACTCATGTCTCCGCCCCTTCTTCCCAGGGCCCTTCCTGTTCCTAACCAGCAGCACGCATCTCCACCTGGGTTCAAAACTGTGGTGCTCACCTGGTGAACACAGGTTGTATTTAGATCAGTCTCTCTTGGTCATGTCAGTGGATGTTTCAGAAATGGGCTCACGAAGGTGACAGTTTCCCCTGATTGCTGTATTTCCCATTTCAGTGAGTGTGTGTATGGCTGGTCCAGGGCTCTCCTCTTCTCCCCAGTTCTTGTCCCCTGCCTGCTCTTCCTCCGACGTCCTCATTTTTTAGCAAGTGATACACTTTCTTCAGAACTGTGTCTTACAGAATAGTTCTGTCTGCAATATTATATTACTCTGAATTTTTGAATCAACGAAAAAGTTCTGTCTTCCCTAAGTAGCATATGAAGCATGTAATGAAACTTGGTACATGTATCAAATAGACTCTTTCATACTCACTATCATTTTGAAAACCAGAGGATAATTTCATTAAGAAAAGCTCTGTAGATAGTATTTCTGTTTAACATCTACTGGTGTATCTTATATTTGATATTCCAAAGACACTCAAAGAGTCAACATCTAAACTAATCATATGGTATAGTTGTTTGGGACCCCAAAATTTACTACATTTACTTATTTAATGTTCAGATAACTTTTTTCTGGTAATTAAATACTTGCCTCTATTTCCTAACCCCTGTGAATAAACATGGCTTCTTCTTTAAAATGGGAGTGAGCATTCCCAGGTCTGGTCAGTGTGGTTAAATTGAATTGGCCTTCTCTGCATCGTGCACTTCTCCAGTCCTAACTGCGGGCTGGGGAAGACGCACGCGTGAGGAGCCTTGCCCCAGCCCACACCAGGGACACGCCACTACTCCTTTTTGTGGTTCTGTTTAGAACTTTTGTTGAGCATTGACAGCCTTCAGCTAACATCAAATTACATTTTTTTTTCAGTTTTTGTATTCCATTTTCTCTCTTACCTAAAGTTATGAATAAAGTCCTGCCTAAATGTGTCACTTCACTTTGTATAAAAATCAGCTAAATTCCTAACATTAAATAAGTAAATCAGCATGCTAATACCATCTTCAGAATAATATTTTCAAATATGAGAAAAAGATTAGACTGAATTATCAAACGTAAAGCAACAATACCTCAAGTTAATTTAAACTCATAAAAACCAAAGCATCTGCATAATTATTTACTATAATTTGAAATAAGTCTTTGCTCAATATTTAAAGCAGCCCATATATATAAAAATTATAAAGTCCACTAACATTCATTTGTATGACAGTGGAATTTATATCTGTATCTGTACATATAGTGAGAGCTCTTTCTATAAATATATGGAGAAATAGAGAGAGGAGAACTACAGGCAGTACAAATCAACAGCAAATAGCTTCTTTCCCCCTGCTCCCCGCTACTTGGGTGGGAAAATTATATTGATCTCACCTAAGTTCCAGGCTTTCTGGAAAACTTGGAAGGAGTGGTGTGTTCCCAAAATGGAGGTCCTGAATTCTGTGATTGTATAACCTGTCAGTATTGAAGCGATCAGCGAAAACATTAGGGGAGATTCAGCATCATCTGCATCCCAAATCTGTGAAATTCAAATCAGCTCCACGGAAGTCAGATTCTCCCTCTGCGAAGTGAAGGAGAAACCATTCACTCTGTATCACAGCAGCGCAGTGAGGAGCCTCCAGGGCCCTGTGCTTGGGAGCGGAACGGAAGTGGGCCGTGCGACGAGCTCTGCCTCCACCACTCAGGCAAAAGGAGAACAATTCCCGTGATGAGGCACAATCAGTTACATTTCATGTTCACATTACAGTGTATTTTTATTTTTATCCAAACATATTCCTCCAACTAAATCTTGGAAAAACTTTTTTTTTAATTTTGTCATTTCTGACTATTGAAATGATCTCATCTATGAAAATTCTTTGTAAAACTTCCTCTCTGAAGGGTGTGTTGATCTTTCCAGGCAAAAGCAATATATCCTGTATAATCTTTGTCTTCTTCTTAAAGTACTTGTTTCATTCTGGGTGTGTAAGGTTTGGCTTCCCCACTGAGCTGAGACAAACCTGCTGTCTTCAGAGGTTCCTTCTAGGAAGATGGGGACCATAGCTTAGCCAGTGTAGTGAGTGTCAGATTTCAACCTCTATCAACCCCCCACCATGTGCTCTTCTGGCCACGCACAAACTGTGCAACTGGACCTAGAAGCTATGATTTTATCTCACGTTACAAATTGTCTACACACTTTTATCCCCCTAAAGCTATTGTTTGGGATGCTGGTCTCATCTTTCTTTTCCATCTATATATAGTACAAATTCAGTTAGTTTGAAGCATGGTCACATGCCCAGATATTTGGATACTTTTTTTATATTTCCTTGCTCATAATACACACGATTCCCAAGTGGTAATTATCTAACAAAATATGCTGCATTCACTTTCTTCTGACATGTTTTAGCTGTCATATCTTAAGCATGTCACTGTACATGCGATCCATTTGGAAGGATGAAAGTGAAGAGACCCACACGGTGAGATGAGGAAAGCTGAGGGCAGTAACTGCGAGTCCTCACTTGTGGTTTAGCTGGTGTCTGAATGCACACCTTAGTCCTCGATTCTCCATTAGTATTAAGACCGAAAAAAGAAGAGGAATTGCTACTTCTTTAATATGTGTGTAATTATGTAAATCTGCCACTCTAGAATGTTAAAACTAACCCGGAAATAGCCATGCTGGATGCAATATCCATATAGCATTAAAATGTAAAACCAAATTATACCACCTGAAAAGAGAGGAAGCCCTTTTGTCACTTAATCTATTTTCCTTGCAAGTGAAATCCCTAAAGGCAGCAACATTGTGTTTGAGGAAATGCAGTAAGAATTACACACAGGTCTCTGGAGTTCTGTTTTACTAAGTAACTGGCTTTATTCTAGGACTAGATGCCCTACAAAGCAATTTATATCAACCTGAACAACAGTTCTTTAATACAGGTGTCATTTCCCCCGTTTTAGCAATGAAACAGCTGGTCGGAATACCTTGCTCCCTATCTCATAGCTGCTAAGTAGCAGAGCTGAGATTCACTGGCAGAGTTCTCAGCTGGCCTGTGTACTCAACACCGTATCTGTGAGCTACACATTTCACTCTTGAGCTCTAGACTGACATACACTCGGCACCATGAGAAATATATGCCACACAGGACTATAAACTCACATAGGACTTTAGTTTTTCAGAGGAAATCCATTTGGGGGAAATTAACTTCCAATGTATCCTCACACTTAACACCTAAAGAGAACCAGCATCTTCAATACTAGAAAACCAGATATACCAAATGTAACCATTTCAGTAATTTCTCATTAAGAGGAGCCATTCCTTTAACTGGGGTTCTTCCTTCGAAATGATGATTTCACAGTGCAATTAATTTGCTTTCATTCTATAATTACATACTTCATACTTCCTTCCCTGAGCAAGATCTGTTGGAGCAGTTCATTCAGTGGAGGATGGAAGACTAAGTCGTCAATTCCAGCTTTCCCCAATGGGTGTTCATGGGGGAAGTAGACAGTCAAATGAATTAGAGCTGATAAATTGGAGGAAAGTAATCTCAGCCATTTGAGACTCAGGAAATGAGCAAATGTTTTCCTGCGATAAATTTCTTATGTTAATGCGTTCATAAGTTTGTGTTACAAAATTTAAAGTAAGGTATCTATTGTGATTTTTAAAGTCTTCCTAATACAATCAGGCCTGGATTTTTTAAAAACGTTTCTCAAAGTATGATGCAGAAACAATTTTCTTTGAAAATGCTGTTTTGATGGTAATATGGTATGTGCACAAGTATTTGATAGACATATGACATTTTGAATAAAGATATCAATGTTGGCAACCAATTTCTATTATTATGGAACAGCATTTTCATTAGCAGCTTCAACTGAGGCATTCAGATCTGAATGAATTGCAAGACTAAACCTCTTTAATTAACTCCTCTGCAGCTCTGAAGCATGTTGGCAGCTAATGGAATTTGAAGATGGAGTAGCATCTGGTCTTGAGATGGTTTCTATTGCCTTGGCTCACTAAGAAATGCACCTTTGGAGTGTTGCCAATCAAATCCCTTCTAACATCATTAAAATTAATTTCACAAACTAATATAATTCAAGGACATAATAACTTAAGTTACTTAATGCTATTAGCCATGAATGCAGTGGTAAAAATAAGGAATACCTTTAAATAGTGTTATTATGCATATCTAACATTGTATAATTATTATGTATTTCTTCCTAGGTCAAATTTTGACTCCCTTCTGGATTATTTTTTTAGAAATAAACTTATATTTGCATAGTTTTTGAATTGAATACACATGTTTTAAGACTATGTGTGAGTTTAAAATTTGGCTTTATTTGTCTTCCATTTCTACAACTACACTAAAAGATAGTATTTTTAAATGGTAATTAATCAAGAAGAATTGTTCATCTGTGTTAATTGAAAACATATATTTAATATATGTTTTCATATATGTAATTACATATATATGTTTCAATATATGTAATACTAATTTATGGTTAGTTGTACCTCATAGTTCATGGCTTTTCTGGTTGTTATTAGAAAGAAAAAGACCATTTGATTTGCCAGCAATAGATGTCTTTTCTTCCAGGAATATCTCTATACTACTCATTAATCACCTTAATAATTTGACTCTATTTTCCATTGCATATATTGATAAGTTGTATGTATATAATATTAAAATATTGATTGCAGCTAGGAATGGAAACTCAAGTTCATGTTTGACTATTTCCTTTTTAATGGGAAGTACGATTCTCTTTTCACTACAGATCAATATGTAGACAAGTAGACAACATTAGGATAATCTAATTTCTATTAGAAGTTTGTATTTCAAATCACTTATGCGTATACATTTTCAACAATGCCATGGTCATTTTGTCTCCACAAAGTTCAAATGCACAGAAGGCCACCTGAATGGCTTGGTGAGTGTTGTATGTGAACCTTAACCTTTATTCAGACCCAGACTTAAAACATTTATTTCTTTGAAGTGAAAAATTTAAAAATAGCTAGGAACAATTTGCTGTCCTCCTCGCTTCCACAATTTCCTTGAACTCATTACTTAATACAATTCCAGTTTTTACATAATTCTCCAGTGTTTTTTTTTTTCTCAAGTTAGTGCAGTCTAGAAATATTTTGGCTGCTTTATTTATCTCCTGGTGGCTTTTGTCTGAGCAGTTGTCTGGTAATCATGTTTTGGTTTATAGGATGAGTTAAAATAGAAGCCTTATTTTGCTTTTCCCATTATCTACATCAATTAGGACTCACTTTTTACTTTGGACTTATTTCTGTTTCCAAAAAGTAATAAGGAAAAGAAAAAGTATTTCTATCTCTGAGTCAGAAATCTAAACTTTTTTCTTATTTGGTCTTTCCAATCCAAAAGAAGTAATTGCTTTCTAAAGAGCAGGAAAATAACTCTCTTTCCATTTTTAGTATCCACAGCGGCTCTCTCAATGGCCTTGCAAAGATAGAATTTGCCAGAAGCTTTAGATACGTACTTTTATGAAACTCTCTCTCTACATATTTTTAACATCACATAAGAATAATTTCAAGGTGATTTAGTCAGGATTTGGAAGAGCAAAATTTGAGAAATAAAAGTTTCTGAAGAGATAACATTAAAGAAATTCACGAGATTAAAAAAGGTTGACATTTCAAGTGTCTTCATTTAACAAAACAGGAACTAAGTTCTGAAAGATTCAAGAGGTAGTTAGTGAAAAGTGAGAATTACGGTTCCGGTTCTGCTACTTTTTTCAGTGCAAACTTTTGCAATTTTTTTACCTTTCTGAACCTGAGATTTTCATCTCTAGCATGAGCAATCTCTAAGATGTCTTCCAAGCAATATTTTAGGCTTTATGTGGCAAAACAGAAAGTTTCTTGCCTTTGTCTAGTACTCTTTCCATATCTAGAGATGAATGTCTGCTCTTGTCTGATTCCTTACTATAATTAAGATACATCTTTTTAAAAAAAAAATCATTGATTCCTAGTAACTTTTGTAATAACTGCTTTCTTTGGGTTTGGTAAAACAACCAACCAACCTAAAAACAATCAGCCCATACATTAGTGTTTCAGTCCCTCAGAGGTTATTTTTCAGATAAACTTGGCTGACGTTTTTTAATGCTGCCTTCTTATTTTATGTATTTCCTGGTAAAAAGTTCTCATTGTTAGTAAGTAAATGTTACTTGAATAATGCTCTAATGCAGAAGTTGGCTACACTTCTTTTCAGCTGCCACTAACAGTCTTCCTTTAAATTTTCCATTTGTTTCTATTTTCATGATTTTTAAATTAAATTTACTATTAGTGATATGAATCCTGCATAGCTTTGTGTGATTTAATTTTATTTTACTGTATTTCACCTGGATAATTTTGTGTTGTTACAACCAAAGCAGCTTTAAGATTTATTATATCAAGTCGGAATACACACACATGTACAAACATTCAAACTAGATTAATATTTTAAATATGCAAATGTTTAATAGTCCCAGACTATGTGTGAATAATAGAAACAATGTACATATCGCCATCTTCTATCTCCAAGTTTGGGTTTTCCCCCCAAATTCTACCATGTACTGACAACCCATTGTCCCTCATTGAATAACTCACACATCTCCTGCATAGGCACAAATATTCTCAAATTTCCATGTGGAACTCAGCCCTGCCTAGAGGATCTAGACCCATATTTTTAGCTGTCTACTAGTCACTTCCATCTGGGCATCTATCTCCTCTTTCAACATGTCTTATCTTGGCAGCCCTCACACCTAAAATGATAGAGCGATATAACTGGCCCTGAAATCAGTGACTCTTCTCTAAATCCCTTATTTCTAGTCATTGTTCTTCCCTCTACTCCCAAATCAGGGGGGCTCCAAATCTCTGATTGTCCTTTGACCTGTGCTTTCTTTGCCCCTCACTAAACCTGCAGTAGACCTTCCTAACATGACTCCCCCTGTCCTCGCGTTAAATTCCTCGCCGCCCCCACCCTCCTTCATGAGCTCACCACCTCGGGTGGCACCGTCTTGGCTGGTCTCTGTATGCAGGGCTCATCCCATTCCAGTCACTTGCCCAATTCATCTTCCTCAAGTACAAACTGCTGATCCCATCTCATCAGCTCAAAACTCTTCCCAGCTTCCCCTTAGCCAGTCTCATAAAGGCTCTGTATTGTCAGGTAAGGGAGACCACAATCTGATTCCATCTCTCTTCTCTCTACCTCAGTACAAGAACCCAGTATTCTAACCCGGTGAGTGTTTACTGTTCACCTGAGAGTTGGATACTATTACTACAACAGTAACAGTTATTCTCACCTTGTTTTTGACTGGGATTCTGTTTCTGGCCATGAAGAAGTAACTGGTAGGAAAGGGACGCTTATGACATAAGCACCTCTAACACTGAATCTATCTACGAGGCATGTGTTTTCAGGCTTTGGAAGACAGCTTGTGCAGGGCTTAATTCTTAATTGAAAAGAAGCACATGAGGAGTCTAGCTTTCTGCCAGCCCTGGCACGTGGATGGGAAGTAGAGGTCTCCAAGAGCATGGTGCTGCTGAAGAGACTAGAATTTGAAGACCAGGGTATCAGATAAGAGGAAAATGTAAAATTTGCATGGGGCAGTCCCTGGGGTCCTTGGCTGAGGGCTGGGTGGGCATGCATAAGAATGAGTCACCAAAAGTGTCATGTGGGACAACTCACAGAAATCAGAAAAACACTTGACTTACTATTACTGGTTCGCCAAAATAGATACGGCTCAGGAACAGCCCAGTGGAAGAGTAGCTTGGGTGAAGAGGCAGGCACAGAGCTCCCACGCTGCCTCTGTGTGCGGCACTCTCCCAGCCCCTCAGTGTGTCCGTCATCTGGGAAGCTCTCTGAACCCCATCATTGAAGGTTTTGTGGGGGTTACAATGCATAGGCATCATGGATTACATCAATGGCTGCTGGCAATGAACTCAGTCTTCAGCACCTCTCCCTCCTCCCCACCTCAGCTGGAGCTACAATTCCAAGCTTCTAATCAAGTCTTGGCTCTCTAGTAAGCAGCACCCGTCCTTGTTCCATGAACAATCAGGACTGCTCCATGGTT
>PVKM010033347.1:0-16027 GCA_004027735.1 Carollia perspicillata
GCAGGCCACCCGGCCAGCCCCCTTGGCCCTTTGTCCTGAGGGGCAGGGGTGAGACGTCTGTCCAGCATGCTGCCCTCCCGCCATGGCCTTGGCTCCAGAGAGCTCTGTCAGGAGGGACACTAAAGGCATGTTTGGCAACCTGCCCCGCTCCCCCAGAACCTGATGGCATTGAGTTCCTAGAGAAAAGCCACAGCCTGAGTGGCCCTGGCACCTTGGAAAAGAGGGCAGGTCTCCATGGGAACCTGGCGTGTGGAGGCGGCACTGGGAGCATGGTCCCATGTGGCCAGCAGCACGTGACTTGTCCAAGCAGCTCACAGAGGTGCCGAGAACAGCACACACTGTCCATCCATGAAGGGGAGCTAAGTGCCCCTGGCCAGGAAATGGCCATGGAGGGGGGTGTGCTCTAGGGGGCTCTTTCACGGGGCCATCAGGAGGGCAGAGCTGAAAGTGGACGTGGCTTCCTTCCCTTATGCCTAGAATCATGCCTCTCTGCCTCCCAGGGAACAATTTATGTTGTTCCTGATGTTGGGGTGTCAGGAAAATCCATGTGCGGGCACACACAGACACACAGAGACATAGGGACACATAGGTACACATAGACACGCAGAGACATGGGCATGCGCAGGCACACGGAGACACATGGAGACACAGAGTCACACACCCACACAGAGACACAGACACACAGCGCACATGCGGACACACACTTTGGTCCAGCACACGGGGTCTCTGCTGTGATCACCGCCGAGTCCTCTGTGCGGGGGGCACCAGGAGGGGAGCAGTTGCGTGGGCAGTTAGGCTCTGGAGACCCGAGTTCCAGCTCCAGGCCACTCCCCGGGCGCCCCACCACTTCAGATTGGATAAACCTCCAGGCTCCTCCACGCCCAAGAGTGTTGGCTGAGCCGGATGAGCAGAGTAACAATCGTCCTCACCTTACAGGGCGGCTTTCAGGACTGCCGAGCTAATTCGGGGCTCCTCAGCACACACCAGAGACATTTTAAGCCGATCCTGCCTGTGCAGCGGAGGCCGCTCCGTCCACGGAGGGGCGTGAGGCATGGAGAGGAGATAAGGACGAGAAGGCAGCACCACTGGCACCCGATCCCGGGGAGCACGCGGCACAGCGGCGCCACAGTGCCCACTTGCAGCGTCCCGGGGTCGGTGGTCACGTTACTGCGGCATGACAGGGTCGGCTCCAGGCCTCTGGGAAAATGCCATATCACACAAGTTCTGTTCCTTCCCAGGCAAGGGGCGGGGAAGCGAGAAAATGAGTAACACACTAAATTGCCAGGATATTAATTATACAGAGCTACATATTAAATGCTCTGCATCTAAGGAGCTAATTTTCTTCGCAGTGGTATTATTATTTGTTGCTCGTATAGCACTGCCGCTGTAAACATGCTGGTGTATAAACACGCCCTGAAAGTGTGTGCACGCCCATGAGCGTGCGGGGTAATTATGCATTTACCTTCTAACCAGCGGCATGAGGAGTGCAGGTCGCTCCCAGCGAAGTCCCAAGGCAAGGGTGTCTCTCCAGCTCCCTGAAAATCTCTGGGGAGTAACAACAGTCTGTTGTTCTAGAAACAGCCTGGATATCATCTCAGTAAACAAGAGTACTAAGAAAAAAATCTATTTTTGTTATTTTTTTCCTCTACTTTAAGGAAATAGGCCACACTTTCTCAGAAAGAGTTTCACACCGTGGGGTATTTTTCGGAGGAGGGTATTTCTGGTTTTTTGTTTGCCTCTCTGAGGGGCCGATCGAGCCTGCAGGGTGAGTGGCGCGTGGGTGGAAGATAAACCACACTCCACTGCTCTTGTTGCTGGTTCGGTTCACCTCCGCACTGCATGGCAGGTTTCTACAGATGGAAAGAGGCAGCAGAAAGAAACACAAAGAAAAGAATAAAACACCAGTATGGATTCCATTCGAAAAGGCAGCTTAGCTGCTTGAGCGCCAACTGCCCGTGTCAGCAGAAAGCCCCCCGCCCCTGCCAGGCACGGCAGCAGGAAGGCGGGGGAGCCGTGCAGTCCACGCTGGCATCCGGCAGTGGGCTCAGAGGACAGACCGGATGTCTGTCCACCCCTCGATCGGGCCTCAGCGCGTGTCTAGCCCAGGGACAAACGCAGCAAGGCCCTTGGCGAACCCAACAGAATCACTGCATTGGTTCAAAAGATTAACAACCTTGTGTCTTTTTTCCTTTATTTCCTCTGCATGGTCTGCAAGAAGCGTTGCACACCTAAGGTCCTGGAAACATTTCATTAAAAAAATGCACTGGAGGTGCCCACCAACCAGGGCCCTGCACAGCAGCAGGCGACAGAGAAGCCAGCATTTCCAGTAACCTTGACAATGAGGCGGCCCAGATGCTTGTTTACTGATGAAAAAAAAGGCCTCCAAAGTGAACTGGACGCCCCAGGGGCAGCAGAGTCTGTGGAGGCTGTGGGGCAGGGGGCTGCTCAGCCGGATGAGACGCGGCAGCTGGAAATCTTTCTCCAAATGGTTTCCCAGCAAAGTCCAAAGAGAAGTAGCCGATGATGACACATACGACTGATCCTTGACAAAGTTAGATGGTGGTTGGAAACAGACGACAATGAGAAATTTTTAAAATTCCCACAGTGAAAGTTTTTAGCTCTATCTTTTAAAAATAATTTAAGATGTCTCTACAGACATTTTAGTCTAGAAGAAGACTTTAGAAAAACCTTTGTCCATATAATAGACCTCTCCTAAACTATATTTAAGATGTGCCACTCATCAACGATTTCAGGTACTTCTCTAACGGTAGGTCTGTTTTCTGTCCTGTTCGTCCAGTTTGTCTGTACGGTGGGCTGTATTCCCGATGTGGAACGGTTTGACGCTCAGCCAGGGGAAGAGGAAGTCGGGATGCGGGACGGACCGCGAGGCCCACCTGTAAAGGTGAGTGTTTCCCTCCCCCGCCCCGCCCAGGGCTGCAGTAACAGGGGCGAGTCCTGGGCAGTCCTCTGGGCAGGCGCCTCGCCCCGAGGTCTCCCCTTTGGGTGGACTGATGAGGGCTCGAAACACTTCGGGAGCTTGCCGAGAGCCCGAGCACTTCAGAAGCAGTGCAGATAAGTATATTTTTAAGGAAAATAATGCGAAACAAAAAAGCTGAAGCATGTTGAGACAGTAACCTGGATCGGAAATCGAAACACGTCCCAGGGAGGCGATGGGACTGGGACGGAAAGCCTGGGGCAGGGCCGGCCGTTCCGCGCGCACGTGAGGGATGGAGCGATCACATCCAAGTCACCCGGGAACCGCCAGATGCTGCTCCGGTTTCTAGCATCACCCTCAAAACGTACTGTTCGATCTCCGTGCCTGCGCTTGGGGGCGCACCGCCAGCCAGCGCCGTGCGAAGTCCTGGCAACATTGCCAGGGACCGAGCCTCCTCTTTGTATGAAACGCACTTATCGAGTCAGCAGTGCTCTCCCCAAGTTACAAAACTGGGGCAGCTGGCCTCCCCGGCTCTCGTCAGTCTGAAACCGGGGCTGGTGTTCCTGGGCACTTCCCAGCACCCAGTGTTTCCGATCTCCCAGGGTGGTTCCCAGTTCAAGTCCCCAGGCCTGCAGGACAAGCACCTGTGAGCATGCAGCGAGGGGGAGGGGGTGAAGAGAGAGAGCCACGGGCCCCGGCCCCAGATCCAGAGCCGCAGTGCGCTTCACAGACAAGGGGCCTCTCACCGTGAGTAGGAGTCAGTTTGGGGAGAGTGAGCTGGGGAGGCACAGAACTCCAGGCAGGTGGGACAGCAAGCAGGAAGGTGTGGACTCAAAGAGCCTAGAAGGTTCTAGGAGCTTAAGGAGTCTCGGTGGGTCCCATGCTGGGCAGGGTGGTCATGAAGCAGGGGAGGACAGGAAGTGACCGATGAGAGTTGACAGGAGCTGATAGGGATGTCCGAGGACCTTGTCTACGAGTAAGCTGCGCACCGTGTCCTTGGGGGTTTCATCCAGACCACAGGAGGAGCCAGGGACCTGCCCGGTGGAGCCGTGCTGGCCCCAACAGTGACTGCTGGGCAGCTGGCTTGTCCCAAGGCCCCCGCCAAGGTCCACAGCCATTCCTGCAGGGAGCAGACAGTCTTGGTGGAGAGATTTTAATGAATAAACTGAGCCAATGAAAGGACATAACATCACAAAGGAGGAAAATGCTCCATCAGTTCTGATTTAGATCTAGAGATTAATGTCTCATTGAAAACATTCCTGCCTCATTACAATAGTTTTGTTTTTGTAACCTTATACCTATTTTTATTTGAAACAATCTGATCATGGGTCTACAATTTTTTGAGGATTGTGAACAGAAAAAAAAAGTCATTATTTTTTTCCATGAGCCTCACGGGCGCTCTGCAGCCGTCAGTGAACTTCCTCCGAGCCCTCTTCCCTCGTGAGTGGGCGTTTCGCCACAGCTGGGCTCACACTGTGTGCAGTTTTAACTCTATTTTTTACAAGACATTACCGCAGAGATGTTTTTCTTATTAGTAGAAACATTCCATAACCATCATGTCAAATAAAAAGACACTATTTCCTTAAGAATGCACCTTATCGAACTACGTTCTTATTCTTTAGATTATGATCAGCATTGGCCATTATCAATAATCCATTTCTGTGGATTTTTCCTAATGGCTTTAGAGGATTTGTTTGGGATCAATTCCTAGACTTGGAATTTCTGCCCAATGTGTATCAGTACACTTCCGTCTCTTTGTTCACATTACCAAAATATTTTCCCAGTGGATCGCCACACTCTGCACTCAGCCCAGCCGCACCAGAGCGCCAGCCTTCTGGAGCGCTCGGGGCTCCTTTTCCACACTCCGTGCCCGGCGCTGTGTCCCTGTTCCTGGCTGGGAGGAGGGGCGTGGCAGACGCCGTGGCCGTCCCATGGCGGGGCTCTTGTGGGGTGTATTTTGCCTCTGGGCACATTTTCACCAGCCGGTTGGGTCAGCAAGCCATTCTCTGTGGCACCACATACACCGCACACCAGGTTTCCAAGAACATTTGCATAATAGTCTCGTACATCACGGTCTCCCACCGGGGCCATGGGCAGACTTGCTGTCCGGCCAGGATAATAAAGCTCACACATCCCTCAGGGGCAAAGCTTGGGCAGGGCTGCGAGAAGCCCCCTTCCATGATGGAGGTTTCCCACGCGCCCCATTCACAGCTGAGTGACACAGACCCGAGGGTGCAGGGCGTGCGCTGGGGACCATGTCCTCATGACCCCATGGGCCCTGGGGGGGGAAGCAGACGTGAAACACGGCAAACATGCACACAGAGACACGTGCACATAGGTGCCCATGCCACACACACACTCGATACTTTCATTCATTCTCTTCGGTGAAATTACATCTGATGTGGGACTCCAGAGCCATTTTTTACTGTAATATTTGCTTATTATTGCCTGTAGAGGAAATGCCCTCACTTCCGACAGGAAACACCATGCATGCGTCGGACCACGGTTCGCGGTGTTGGGAATTTGGAGAAGGCACAGGTCCTGCTGCTACTCTCCAATCGGCTTCAGCCCTTCTCCTCCCCCGTGCTGTGAAGACAGCCCCTCGTCCAGAAGGGCTTGTATTCCAAGGAGAAAACACGAAGAGAGCGCTGCGACATGTGTGTCCCCCTGCCTGCGCCTTTTCTGTGGGGGTCTGCCCAGATTCCCACCGTGTGTCTCCTCAACCACAGTCCTGCCTGAATTTCAGAGTTTCCCTCACCGACGGTTCTGTGCAAAGGTGGGAGAAAATCAAAGGCCCCCAGAGTGAGAACCCCTTGGAAAATGAACACAACCATGCGCTGAAGGTCAGCTATTGAAACGATGGGCCAACTATGATTTCTTCCATCCCTGCTCCTTGGAGACAAGGGAGTGAGACGGCATCCCCACCTATTTCCCAGGCCCCCCAAGGCCCACCCCACCAATGGAGCAGAGGCTCCATAACAGAGTTTCCTGAAGAAATGCATGCGTGAAGGCGGCAGTGGAAACACAGCTCAGCACTGGGCAGTGTGGCGGGGAGATGGCTCCATACAGCTCGCCGGAAGGAGGGGACACCTCCCTCGTCAGCCCACCTGCCTGGGGCTGTTGACTGAACCAGTCCTAGGACTTTGAAAGCCAAGAGTTCACGGCTGGCTGGCTGGGCTCCTGGGACTAAAGCAACAAACAGATCACCAAACCTCTTACATCTGTTGCCAAAGAATTCAGTACATTGGTTTGACATTTGGCTCTTGACCATCCATGACTTTGGAATGGGGAGGAAGTGAGGAAACACTAAGATTATGCAAAGAGGAATTACCCATTTTAGCTTTAGGGTGGGATTTTGGCTGTCCTTTGCTTTGAACACGCTGGTGTCTGTCACTCTGGAAAGTCATCCTAAACCACATTCTGAAACCATCTGATGAGAAAGAGACTCAGAAAGCGTGGCCAGCCTTTGTCAATCCGTCCATTCCTCATCACTGTGCATTTATGCTAGACAGGGAGACCTCACCTCTCAGAAACATAGGTCATGGTCATCGTCGTCCCCATCATCCCCATCATCCCCATCATCCCCATTGTTTACTGAGCAGCTACTTTGTTTACTGAGCAGCTACTAAGTCCCAGGGCCTAAACACATGACTCCCAACTAATTTGCAAAAGTCATATATTTCGCAAGTGACTGAAATCCAGGTTTGTATAACTCTAGATTCTGTCGCCTACACATTTCTCTACGGATCAAATCGTAGCTCCACTTTATCTCACTTTGCACTTGGGCCAGTTAATGGTGGGGATGAAAGAAAGGATCTAATTGTGAAAACTTTTATCTAAAACTAAAAGACCCTCGGTGTGTATTTGTTAAAACATCCGGAAGAGAAACCATAGACGGGGATTGCCACACGGTGTAAGCAGACTCGAGAGCATGGAAACAAAGGTGAGGCCTGCAGCCGAGCTCTGAGAGTTCCCTGCAGAGAGCTGCCCCTTTGTGCGGGCGAGCAGCCCAGACACCTGGGCTGGGCTCCACATCGGTGAGGCACTACCTGGCTGTTTGTTCACACATTCCACCTGGGTGAGCAGCAGCCTCGGTTTTCGATCTGCCTCCCACTTCCGTGGGTTGAGTGAGCGGCGACTGGCTCTCTGGACACCCTCAAATCCAGGGAGTGTGTTTGGGAGCACGTCCCGTCCAGGCCTTGTGCCCTGTATCTCAGGGGGATGCCTCCGGACAGCTCCCTTGGGTACTTCTGACTTCACCTGCTCCTTTTCCTTCAGAGGGTGGCCCCTTATGAGTACAAAGGCGAGCGGCCATTTCACTCCTCACTGGGCTCCAGGGGACGCCAGAGCAGGATGCCAAGACCACCTTACCGTGTTCCTAAACAGCCCCGGTGGCCACGAGGTGCTGTTGGAACCTAGACAGGCATGTAGACGCTGAAGGGACAGCAGGGAGGGCTTTCCCTTCCTCCCAACCTCTTCCCATGAGGCTCAGAACACATCCAGGTATCTCTTCATTCTAGCAACTGCTTTTCTAGGTTTGCTCGAAAACCTCAATCAAGCGAGGCCAGGCTTTTGTAAGTGGCAGTGGTTTGGGTGGAAACTGAAAGCTAAGATTCTCATTATGCGACGCTGTCGAAAGTTGTGTGTGTGTATGTTCTGTAATCAAGCAAAACCATAAAGCCGAAATCACAAAATGACTCATGTGGACTGCCTTTCCATTTTCCAAGTAGTTATCTGGCTGCTTCTGGAGCAGCCTACTTCTGCTAATTAAGAAAAATTGTGAAGGTAAGAAAAGGAAATATTTATGAATTTCACCCAAGGTAGGATGTGCTAAAAAAATGCAACAGTGCTCAAAGGACTCTGGAATAAACACCGCGCTTCTTCCTGTTGTTTTTCTAAATAAAGTTTTATTGGAACACAGCCACACCCATTTACTTATGTCTTATCTGTGGGTGTTTTTCATGTTGCAGAGCTGAGTGGATGCAATGAAGATCTTATGGCCTGCACACATAAATAAAATAATTTACTATCTTCCTTTCTCAGAAAAAGTTTGAGGACCCTGTTTTTAAGTAAAATAGACATATAGTAAGTACAGATTCCTGAAATAAGCCTAAATTCAGACCTAAATAATCTAAACTGCCATCCCTCTCAAATACATTTCAGTCATAGCTGTTATAAAGAATGCTTTATCATCTCTCTTTATCCCCTAAAAGTGCACCAAAGGAAAGTCAGCAAATCAGAAGAGCCGAAGGTGGACCAATTACATGACCTAGTCTCCTACGGACCTCAGAGAGGTTTGGAGGGCGCGCACTGTCACCTGGTTCGCGTCCTGTTGGGTCCCCTCCGCAAAACTCACAGCTCGGCCCCGCTCCTGCTTGCTGGCCTCAAGGTCAAAGGTCCTCGGAGGGAGGCTGCCCAGGGCAGGAAGCCTCCTCTCGATGGCCTTGGCTTCACCTGAGCAACACCTGGGAGGGCAAGCACCTGCCCAGGCCCCAGCCCCGCCAGACCCACTGAGTCTGAGGGCAGGACAGTGGAATTGTTTACGGGGATCCCACTAGGCACGTGAGTGCCATCCCGAACCCCGAGTTCCAGCAGCGAAGGGGGCTGTTTGTGACCAGGGCGCCTCTCAGGGCTTTGGCTTTTCTCCCCAGCGGCAAAGTGAGGGGGTTGAACTGAAGTTCTCGGAGGTCTCCGTGAGTTTACGCTCACTAGGACTGGATTACTCGTTCCCTAGATGAGGAAGCACGGGAATCAGGACGCCCTCCTTGGGAAGAAATAGGCAGCCTGGGAAGGGGACGGAGGCGGAACTCGGGCCAAAGACGAGGAGACTGTCACGGGCTGCTGTGTGGCGTGGTGTGCAGACGGGAGGGAAGCAGGGCGGGGTCACCCAGGCGCTGCCCCGCCCCCACTGGCCTCACCACGCCCTGCAAGCCCGGGCTCAAGTCACGTGACATATGGGACTCTCTATCTGCTTGGAGCCTCTCACTGGACCGAGCGGAGGGTGGAGCGTGGCAGCGGAGCTATTTTCTTTGCAGTCAGACTAAGACAGGTCAAGTTCAGGTTCTGCCGCTTACTAGCTATGAGACATCGGGTTTATTCATTCTCCCTAGGCGTCAGTTTCCTTGCCCATGAAAAAATGGCCAGGGTCATGGCTCTGCTCCAGAATCATGGTGAGGATAAAGGAGCAGAATGCACAAGCAGGGCTTGGCACTGTTCTGGGCACAGGGCAGGCTGGGAAATGGTACACCATGATTGTCACCATGGTTACGGTTACTAGGACCAGTATGGCGACAACACTCCGGCAATTGCCAAGGAAATCCCAAGTCCCAGCTAGAGGTGACTTTACAATCCATTGTTACAAAGACACCTGAAAGATCCGATTGTATTAATATTCTCTGTGTTGCACAGCATGGAGATGGGAAGGCGTCTCTGCACGTAAAACACGTCAGACGTGTACAAACGCCCCTCATTCCCTGGGCCCTGCAGAACACCCGGCAGCCCACGGATGTGCTGCACTCCTACTACACGGGCGTGTGTTCACCAGCAACGTATGACATCGTTCGGAATGTTTTTAAACTTCACCTAAATGGTATCCGGTTATAAGGGGATTGGCAAAACATGGTGGTGTTTCTCAACGTTATGTTTTTGAGATGTATTCATATTAACGCATGCAACTCTATTTCATCCATTCTAACTGTTGTCTTCTCTCCTGCTCTGTGATTCAGCCAAAATTTATCCTTTCTCATGTCGATCGGCATTTGGCTCGTGTCTGCTATTCTGCATTTTTAAAGAGGGAACCACCGCAAGTCCTTTGTGTGTGCATTTCTGGCACACAAGTCTGTGCACTTCTGAGGAGCTGCCAGGAGCATGCAGACCCCTACCACGCAGTCCCTTCTCCTGGCTCTTCCCCATCTCCGAGATCCCTGAGTGTTTGCACGCCCAGGGCCCAGTCCTCACGCCGTGTCTCTGTCTGCCCGCAGTGATTAGGGGGTGGTGCCAAGACTTAGCCTCCACCCAGGATTACTACCTCTGGCCCGGACGTAAGCCCTGAACTCCACGGTGACGTCTGCACTGGCTCACTTCTCCCTGGGTGTCCGAGAGGGACTTAGGATGGACACAGCGGGCACTCGCCCCAGACACACACACGTGCACAGACTGCATTTCTCATCATGATCTCATTGCCGTGGGGGCAGACGACTATGGCCCATTGGGAAAGTAAGGAGTGTGCTAGGAGCACTGGGTTCCCAGGAAACAGCGCACAGGGTTGGGCGCATGAGGACGCTTCTGGGCCAAGTCTGAGAGCCTCGCCTGTAAGGGGTGGGGCCTGGGCGGAGGGGGAACCTGGCGACACCAGGGCAGTGAGCGGCAGATCACGGCCCGGAACAGAAGCTAAACCAGCCCGGTGCTGGGCTGAGCTGAGCTTCACCGTTGACACAGGACCTCTGGACACTGACTGTTAATGGCCATGATTGTCCACGGTGGGACAGTCGGAGAGGGGCACAGGGCCAGCCTTCCACACTAACGAACCATTTTGCTGCACCCCCATCTCCCGTGCATGGGTCCTGGGAGTGTTTTTCTCACGGTTCCATGGAAGGGCGCAAGTTCCTGACCAGCAACTCCTCTAGGGAGAGGTCAGTTCCTTGGGCTAGATGGCTCTCTCTGCCGGAGACAATGCACAGAGAGGGGCTCAGGGGGGTCCACAGGGCACCCAACCCCCCAGCAGCAGGGACACTGAATAAACCAGACCGCAGGGAAACCTGAGCACCGCTCTGCAGCTCCCACCGTGCACAGTCAAACCGAGGCACAGGACGCCCTGCCCGGCTTTCCGGTCCTGCACTTCCCCGCAGCCGTGAGTGGGAGGACCGTGAGGAGGAGACGAGGGGCACTGGGCACCCGCGAGAAATGCAGCGAGTCTGCAGCGCTGCCGTGCTCACTAAAGAGAAGCAAACTGGCATGGCGAGACTCCATGGCACTGTGGCTGAGACGCACAGGGAAGGCATGGGTGGGGGCTGGGCCACGCCAGTAGTCGTCCACAATCAGACCCCCCCCACCCACGTGTGTCCCGGTTCCTCCATCCCCCTCAGGAAGCCCATTGTATCTCTGGTGCTCACAGAAGTCTGTCTTTGATCATTAGGTCAGAGGCCCTATACCCTGGGGAGGAGCTTTGGGTTAAGACACAGGAGGGCACCAAGATGGACCCGGGTGAGCTGGGACAGGCGGAGTGCACACCTGGAGTGACGTCAGTCTGGGCTCACCTGCCCGAGCGGAAGGCCGAGGGGACGCTGGGCCTGCTGGGGAGGGCGCCTCTGCGTGGGCCCCACACAGGAGGCAGTGAGCGGCCACTGATTAAAATGCAGAGCCCTGCCCGGCTGAGGTGCCGCAGCTGGGCAGCAGCTTCTCCAAGTCCTTTGAAAAGGCCTCGGTCACAGCTGGAGAGAAAATAGCCCGGCGCCAGTGGCCGACCATTGTGAAATGCAAAGGGTCCTTCTTCGGGCGGAAGCAGAAGTTCACCCAGCTGTCAAGTATTTGAAATGTAAAAACCCCAGGCTCCTGGGGGAGGGGAGAAGGCAGAGGAAATGCGGGCGGCTGGGGCTCGAGGAAGCGTGGGCTGAGGAGCTCGCTCAGAGCATCAATAAGGCTTTCACAGCGCGGGGAGAGGAAACAGCTCCGGAGGCAGGGCAGAGGAAGAGGGGCAGAGAGGGCCGCCTCTGGGCGCCCAGGGCTCCTGACACTCGCAGGGCCCTCCCCAGGGTGCTGCGGGGGCCTGCAGCTGCTCTGATCCCCGGCTCGAGAGCCATGAGAAGGGACAGGGCTGAAGGAAAACGTGGAGCCTGGGTATCTGAATCCTCGGGCCCGTCTCCCACGCCACAGGGCAACCCCAGGCGCGAAGCCCGACCTCTCACCCCCCACATCCTGGGCCATGGAGTCCGAGTGGGCGCCCACCCACATGACAGCCTCCTGCCACCCACACCCCTGTGTCTCTAGGAGAGGGCTTCCTTCTCCGATCTTCCTGGGTTCTCTGGACAGGCCCCCCAAAGCAAGCTTAGTGTCCCTTCCCCACCACTTGTTCTGATTCCCAGCCCCAGCGCCCCACATGGAACTGGGTAGCCAGTCCCCTCCGTCTTCCTGTGCACAGACTTCCGCTGTGGCTCTCACTGCCGACAAGGCTGTGTCAGGGACCTGGCATCGCCAGGCCTCGGGTCACCTGCTAGGAAGACACGGTGGACCTGCACCACCTCTGCCCCAGTCTGCAAGTGTAGACAGGCAGGCGGCAACACATGGTGACTTCCCCGGTCCTCTAACCTGTAAGAGCGGGTGACTCAGGGCCCCTGGGCCAAGCAGGGTAGTGCCTTCAGGTGAGTGGGGAGGACAGAAGTGCACCTGCCTTCTGCCAGCCCAACACCCCGAGGCCTATGTCCTCGAGGCACCTGAGAAGCCCCGAGCTGCTCTGTGGACCACACCTCCCCGGGCCATTGCAGGTTTCGCTCCCTGCCCATCTGCTCATCCAGACTGTCCTGGCGGAGGGGGCCGGCGGTGGGCCACCAGGCCACACACCTCCTGCTGGCCTCACTCCGCCTTCTGCTCCTAACTGAAATTCAAGGCAGGCTTCTTTGAATTTCAGGGGCTCATTTTCAAGTAAAAAAATAGAGTCAGATTCCCTGAGATCACAAATACAGTGTGATGGTGAAACCATGACTGTGTCTCGTCCCTCGGAGTAACCAGCCCTCAAAAGGGGTGAATGTGGGGTGTCACCCCCGCTGGACCTGCCGTTGAGGTTGGCTCCTCGGCCCTTTCTTCCCAGGACTGCCCCCTGCACTCTCTCCAGGCACTGCCTCTGACACCTGGCTCCCACAGGGCAGCTGTGGGGGTGGGTCCTTTCTCCTCCAGGTGCTTTTAAGGGGTCTTCATTCATTACCTCGGGGGACTCACACCTGTACTAACGAGGCGGGAAGTGTAGCCTCGTGTTCATGCTGGGATTCCAGCCAGGAGAGCAGACCCGTGGTTACTGAACAGGGGAACTTCATCTCGGGAACAGGTGAGAGGGCAGCAGGCAAGTTAGAGGCAAAAAGGGAAAGGGTGGGGGGCTCCCAGGGTCGTGGGAGCAGGACGAGGTGCCTGCCGCAGGTCTGAGGCGCAAAGGAAAGAGGTCTGCTCAAGAGGACGGTGGCCTGAGGCAGACGCCCCACGTTGGAGCCCAGCCCTGCCGGGCAGACGCGTCCAGGGCCTGGCGGAAGGCCTGGGAGCTGGGACTCAGACCACCATTGACCTGAAGAGAGTGAAGGAGACAGCATGGTGGCCTTGCCTCCCCAGCGGCCTGACAGGGTCCCCCAGGCGTCACCGTGGGCGGAGCAGTCAGGGTGCCCTGGCAAAGGGAGAAGGTGGCTGGGAGCACCAGCCCAGGCTCCCAGAGCAGCACGCAGAAGGGCGGGTAAGGGGCCGAGAGCGCTCCTGGGGGCCACCTGCGGTCCTTGCTCAGAACCTGAGGGTCGCCGGGGACTCTGAGATCAGGTGTCCCTGCTCCCCTTCAGACAGACAGCCGTGGGCCTGACACACTGCGCTCTCTGTCCGCAGCCCAGGTCTGTCTTCTGAGATGATCACTCCTGCTTTGCCCCAAGGTCAACCTCCACTTCACTCAGCTTGTCCTCCCACTTTGCCGCTCTCGGGAGGGAGCTGGACGCGAGCTCACCCGCCGTGCCTGCCACAGTGCAAACTGCGATCCCCAGGCCCCTCCAAGGACTTCTTCCTACAGCCCCTTCTGTTGGACTCCAGGCAGGAGAGGCCCAGTCCTCAGGCTGTCAGAACTCACACTGGGGAGTCGTGCGCCCAGTCGAGCCTCTGACGAATAAGGCAGGTGGCCCTCTCTCCTCCCTTCTGAGATCCAGCCTCGGTGCCAGCGCCCCATGCAGGGGTCTGACATCCGTGTGTCTGCTCGTGCCTCAGGCTGCACAGTCGCTGCGGCCCTCCCTCGAACGCGGGTGAAAGGATCGGGAAGCAGAGGGAGGCCTCCCGAGCTGCGTGCACGTCGAGTTTCTGCTCTCGCTTCCAGGCCATAGAGGAAGCACTCGTTATCAGCAAGGAGGGAGAGATGTCGTTCTTCCCCACGACACAGGCAGGAGCCGAAGGGAAGAGAGAGAGAGACGGCATGGAAACGCCGGCCGTGGGAGTGAGTTGGCGGGCAGCGGGCCGTTGGGAAGGAAGGCGCAGGTGAAGGAACGCAGGTGTTGGGCTTGGAACACCTGATTGACCGGCTACAGAAAGGACAAAGACTTTCTGAGCAGGAAGGGCAGAGTCTACAAAGACTTGGGGTATGAAACAGAAAAATGTCTCCCAGACGAACAGGGAAAGGGACAGAGCCCAGGCCCCTCTGGGGGCCAGAGCCTGGTCCTGCTCCTGCCGTCAGCAGTGGGGCCGCCTGCATCTACCGTGTTTTCTTTCTTTGGATGAAGACGGGGCCATGAGCTACAGGGGATGAGTGAGGAGACTCGTGTCCCCAGAATGCACACGTCACACAGCAGGCCTTGCTGAGCCGGGGAACGGAGAGGACCCCAGAGAGGGTCTGGTTGGGATTTCAGAGTCTGAGGTCAGGGCTGGTCACTCACCAGCTCTGGTATCTCAGGGGCAGAAGGGGCGACCGTCATCCTGAGTGTTTAGGTCATAGGTGGTGGTCGGGCCTGCCACTGGGTAGGGCTTGGGAGAAAGGGGCGGGTGTCCATCGAGGCGCCAGAGAGGACGAGTTTGGGCGGGGCGGTGCCCGTGGGTGTCCAGCCCCCGGGAATTGTCGCCTGGCAGATTCTGGCCCAAACTGCTCTCAGTTCTGTGTCAGAAAGCCGCAACAAAACTGGAGGTTAGATGACGACCATGGAAATCACCCATGGGTCATACACGCATTCTGCGCCTGTGTTTATCTGAAATAAAACTCCACAGAGGAGAGATAAACCTCTGAACCCTTCGCCCCGATGAACATGCAAGCGGTCACTGAGAAAGGCTGATCTGTCCAAAAACATTCCACCTTTCCTTCCCCCTTAGCCACCGACACTTATTGGCAGCCACAGAAAATTCACTGAGAATCCAAATTTTGTTGCACCACAGTGACATCTAGTGGTCAGTTTGGCTAACACCAAGAGACGATTCCCCAGGGAAACATTAGTTTCCACTTAGGGTCCTGACCAGCTTTTAAAGGGAAAGTTTTCGAAGATGAGCAAAATCCCTGAACCTGGTCTGTCTTCCAGAAGGTGTCGAAGCTCCACCCGCATACTGACGACAGACACGTGCACATGTGCTCCTGAAGGTCAGAGGTCGTGCATCACCCTGGACCACGTGTGCGCTTGCCGGGGCAGTGGGTGTTGGCTGGAGTTCTCAGTTACTCAAAATATAATTGTTAGAACTGGGAAGATCAGTTCGCTCTCGTGACCACCATGAACATCTCCCACGTAAACAGAATCATGCCAAACTATCGTGCCTCAAGCACGGTTTGCATCAGGGACCGGCATCCTCCACCTGTGGCTCCACAGCGGGGGCACTCCACCAGAAGTCGGGTGGCCTGTGCTCTTGTTCCGCATTGTCCCTGGTCTACGGTGTGACCCAGAGCCAGCCACCTGAGCCTGGGAGCTGCACCTGACACTAAGGTACATAACCGAGAACCACTTTTCACGAGTGGATCAGGAGGCTCAAGGAGGTGCTTGTTTATTGTATTTTGTCTACCTTCACAACGCCACTTTAAAAGGTGCTACTTCCCTGGTTTCATGAATGAGCGCAGTCAAGCTCAGAGAGACAAAAGTAGAAGTTCAGGAAGTCAGCTTGTGCACAAAAGACCTGGGGTGTGAGTCACTGGGGCGTGTCCCACACCCGCCTTGTTCTCCATACACACCACAGCCGGCAGTGAGACAGAGCATGGTATAAATACAAGGTGGGAGACGCCATTGACGAAACCCTGCTGGCTTCTTCATTGGAAGTGCAAGTTAACAATGCTCTCTCTCCATCTTCACACCCCCTGCAGCTGCATCTGCACCTCCAGCTCCACCTCTACCTGCACCTGCATCTGTACCTCCACCTGCACCTGCACCTCCACCTTCACCTCCACCTGCACCTGCA
>PVKM010033348.1:0-16018 GCA_004027735.1 Carollia perspicillata
TTATGCTTGAAAGCAGGCAGTCTGTCTTTACTGATTAGGATAGCAATGTGGCAAAATATCATAGTGTAATATCCTTTCTTCTGTTTGAAGTTTTTCTGCGAATATTCTAGCAGCTATATTTGCCTGTCCATCAGGAAAAACAGCAGTTATCTGTAGCGGTGAATTTATTCTAGGTATTTCTAGTGCATGTGGCTAAAATGGATGAAAGTATACTTTTACTTCTCGATGTTTACAGCTAGCATTACTTTTCTAAATTGTAATCTGTTGTATTTTTTCCCGTTACCATTCAGCCCTCTTATTCTGCCCTCCCGTCTGCTGACAGCACACTGTTGTCCATATCCATGAATCCTTTTTCTTTTTTTCTTGTTCCCTCCACTCTAGAACTAGTGTTAGTTTATAAAAGATGTCAAGACCATGTATGGGTAGTTTTTTCTTTGGGATATCTTAAAATTTCTCATTTGAAAATGTTTTGTTGATTTTCCTTCTGTAATATTCCAGTGTCTTCTTATTAGTGTGATGATATATTTGGGTAGTTGATAATGGAAGATATTTTACAGCCCCTGACAGAAAGAGAATTATAACCTTGAGTTGGGTTTAATGGTCATGTGTCTTCCCTTTGTTGTAGGATCCAGTCTCTTCATGAAGAATTTCAATCTGAATCGTTTAGAAATTAGCTGAAGTTTTCTAAAACATAGTTAACACTTTTAAGGCAAAATTTTCTGTGCCCCTCCCTCCTCCCACACTTACTCTGTATTAAAATCACTTGTTTAATGTACCTGGAAATTAGATTGATTCAAAGTTTTTGTAACTATTGATTTACAAAACTAATTGGTTAGGAAATGAAGCTTTCTTAATGTTAGCTAACTATAATATGCAAGCTTTTTCAAAAATTTACCTTCTCATGCATGTTTTTAGTGATATACTAAATGTAATCATTACTTCCTACTTTAAATGGTCTGTATGTCTTGTTTGCAATTTGATTCTACTGTGGAAAAGATTGCAATTACTTGTTCCGTAACAGAAATTGGTCCTAGGAAATGAAGTAAAAAATGAGTTGTGTTTAAAATTTTCTCAGAATAGTGTATCTTTAGTAATGTTAATTAACAGTTTCGTTAAATTTTAATTCTCAGTTTCCTTTTATGTAGGTTAATGAACTTTCTGAGGAAGAAGAAGATGAAAAATTGGAGCATATAGAAGAACTTCCAGAAGAGGGGGCAGAAAAATCAGATGATATGCCAGAGGTGGTGCAGTTAAGGATGACTGAAAGCATCCTGGAACCAGATAGTGTTACAGCATCAACAAGGTAGTATTTTGGTTAAAAGAACTTTTAGCTTTTCAGCATTTCATTCTGGATGTAGATTGACTGAAGCACTAAATCAAACAAATTGTAACAGTATGTGAAAGATTGGTTTATGTATAAGAAAGAGCAAGAATTTAGAGAAGCAGTCTTGCTGAGAAAATTTGTTACAGAGTATATCACCTTTCTTTAAAAATATGACCTCTTTCATATATTTCTTAAAGTTTGTATTATCTGCATGTTAGTTGGGTTGGGTAAAATTTCAGAACATTTAGAAGTAGAATTGGTTTGAGAAATTTTTTTAGTGGCTTTTTTTTACATTTTTAAAAATATCTTCAATATCCAACTTAATGATAGCTGGATTTTTCACATTTTCTTCTGCATTTAATTTGTTGCCTTGTTGTTGTTGTTAAAATATTTGAAGAAAATCTGGCATCACTCTAGTATGTAGTTGGAAAAAAAGAGAATTTTTGTAGCCTTTTGGATAATTGTGGGTATTCTTATTTGACAATATACCAAAACTAGATTAGTGGTAGTTTCTTAGAGGTTATTTGTGATGTGGAACTGGAAACCATATCTGAATTTTTCATGCTGTAATCTATTGGTCTGTCTGGCACTTTGAGAGAATCTTTACCCGTACTTGGTTTTGTGACATTGTTTATCGGTCATTCGGAAAAACTGCTTCACTGACTTACTATCTTCCAAATGATGATATGTTGAAAGTTTATGTTCTTTAAGTCACCACTAATTATATAAAAAAAAAATCTTTACCTGGCTGGTGTGGCTGAGTGGATTGAGTGCTGGGCTGCGAACCAAAGGGTCGCTGGTTCAGATGATAGAGTGTATGTCTTTTCACAGTTTTAATTTTTGCTTGAAAACTTGAATTTTATCAGTACTGTCAGTTGTTTTTCTTGAACTGACAATCTTGCTCATTTTTGAGAAAATGTCTGCCAGGTATTTAAGTTGGAATAACTATACTTTATCAGTCTGTCTTTCAAGTGAAAATGGTGTTCCATGATAAGTTTAGCTCTCAACTCAAACAAGACAAGCATTGTACTAAGCTATGCAGCCTAGGTGCTTAAAGGGTACTTCCTATTTTGTCACATCAAATATTAAAAAGAAGTGTAATCAAGGGCTGAAATAAAATAATACTTTTTACCATTTCTTCATCAAGGACTGGCCTTCTTTTAAAAAACGTTGCGCCCTGGCTGGTGTAGCTCAGTGAATTGAGCACGGGCCAGCGAAGCAAAGGATCGCGGTTCGATTCCCAGTCAGGGCACATGCCTGGGTTGCAGGCCAGTTCCCAGTAGGGGACACATGAGAGGCACCCATACATTGATGATACTTCTCTCCCTAACCCTTCCCCTCTAAAGATAAATAAATAAAATCTTAAAAAAAAACCCCGTTGCAAGTGGGTGGTAATAAAGACAGCAGTGGCCATGGGTCTCTTTGGTACAGCTTGCCTGATTTTATGTTAAGACCCCAAACAGTTTTTTCAACCATTGAATTTGCATCATCATGCCAATGAATTGGAAAAAACCTGTATTCTCTGTATTTGATCTTTTGGTTCTCAAACCACCCTTTGAGAACCAGTGCTTTAAATATTTTTGTATGAGCTATATTGATTTGTCTACTTAGGCACCTATTATTTTTATATATTACTTGCCATTAGCCATATTTTCTTAAGATTTGAGCTGAGTTCTATTTGGAAAAATAATAGGGTTTAGGGTATGGGTACCCTAGGGTACATAAAAAGCAGGAATTTTCATTGCTTTTAAGCCTCAATCTTATCTATGAAGTCCATGGAAATCTCAAGATTGTTTCTGAAGTGCTTTGTATCTTCAGATGGAAAAATGTTGCTTTACATCCACATATTCATCTGTAATTTAGCTTCTCTGTTTAAGTGTGTACAGATTTAAGGGGAACCTTTATCTTTACAAAATTAAAGACATGGGAGAGTTCTGAAAGAGTTCTTGTTTCCCCTGTGCTTCATAATCTTTTTTTGTAGTCTATATTAGAAAGATTTATTTTAGCTTGAGGTGTAGGTGATATTAATATATACTTATGTTTACAGAACCACACATCAAAAACGAAACAAAACAGGCAAATGGCATTATACATTTCATTTAAAGTTGTGCTTTTAATGTCTTGCTAAACTTGGAATTTAGAAAGAAGGAGAAGTTCGATATTTTCTTTTTAGTCTGTTGATGCTAGGGTTTCAGTTTTGTGAGTTCATTGGTTTTGCTGGTTCAATTTTAAGTGTGATGCAGAAAAGGGTATAGTGATTGAGGAAGAGGTCTTAGTTCAGGGTTTTGAGATTGATCTTAACTTTATTCTGTGGACGCCTTATTGTTGAGGAAATATGCCTTCAGCTGACTATAGCGGCATAAGAAATGTAGTACAGTAGTCACCTCTTATCTGCATTTTCGCTCTCCATGGTTTCAGTTACCCATAGTCACTGTGGTCAGAAAATACTAAATTTCCTCAACCATCAACATACCTGCTCCTAATGTCCAACCATTGATGTGGTCATGGCTCTATGATCCAAGATCAGCTGAAGCAGATGATCCTTCTCTTGACAAAACTTTAGAAGGTCAATAGGAGTAGCCTAATACTACCTCATGATGCCTATATCATTCATCTTACTTCATCTCCTCGTGTATGCATTTTATTATCTTACATTATCACAAGAAGAAAGGTGAGTACAGTACAATAAGATATTTTGAGAGAGACTACTTTCACATAACTTTTATAGTATATTGTTATACTTGTTCCATTTTATTATTATTTTTTGTTGTAATCTCACTGTGCCTAATTTATAAGTTAAACTTTATCATAGGCATGTATTTAGAGGAGAAACAGTATTGGCTTGGCCAAAAAGTTTTTTAATTTTTTTCCATATGATGGCTCTAGTAGTGCTTGGTTTTCTTTAATTTCATTTAAAAAAATTTGTTAGATTGTATTGTGGCAACTGTCATATCAGCATGCATTTAAAAAGAAACTTACCAAAATTTGGTGAATTTTTGTGCTGATGTTTTAATATTGAATATGCAAGAAGATATGCAACATTTTCAACCTAGAAGCTGCTGTGACTGATCAAATGTGTCAAAAGTGGTTTGCAAAGTTTCTTGGTACTATTGACATTTTGGCCAAATAATTCTTTGCTGTGGGACTGTCCTATGCATTGGAAGATGTTTAGCACCATCCATGAGAAAGCCAGTAGTAGGAGATAGCTGACATACTCAAAATATCCAAGTCAATAAAGTTATTGGTGAAAATGAAAAATGTGTCTCTTATTTTACGGAAAAAACTAAATGAAATTTTTTTCCTCTCAATTTCTTGCTGCTTTCAGCTCTTAAGGGACACTGTCAGGTTCTGATTACATGGCCTTCCCATGGACCTCTCACAGTTCAAATCTCTTCACAAAGAGGGACAACTCCCTTTTAAGGGCTCATCTGATTAGGGCAAGCCCACCTAGTATAATCTTCTTTTTTTTACCTTACAATTAAATCATTAGGGACACTAATTACATCTGTGAAATTCTCTCTCTTTGTCTTTTTTCATTGTTCAAGAACATTTGTCTCCATTTTCACCCTACCACTCCCTGCCTCCTACCCTAAAAAATACCCCCTTGGCTTTGTCCAAGTGTCTTCATACATGTTCCTTGATGTGCCCCCCCCCCATATTATCCCCTATTATCCCTCTCCCTCCTCCTTTCTGATCACTGTCAGATTGTTCTTTATTTCAGTGTTTCTGTTTGTATTTTGCTTGCTTGTTTTGTTGAGTAGGTTCCACTTACAGGTGAGATCATATGGTATTATTCTTTCACTGCTTGGCTTGTTTCACTTAGCATAATGCTCTCCAGATACATCGATCCATCCTGTTGCCAAGGGTAGAAGAGCTCCTTCCTTTCTGCTGCGTAGTATTCCAAGCTTTCCCACTAAGATCAGGAACAAGACAAGGATGTCCGCTTTCACCACTTCTATTCAATGTAGTATTGGAAGTCCTAGCCACAGTGATCAGACAAGAAAGAGAAGTAAAAGGCATCCAAATTGGAAAGGAGGAAGTAAAACTGTCACTATTTGTAGGTGATATGATGATACATAACAACCCTATAGACTCTACCCATAAACTACTCGACCTAATAAGTGAATTTGGCAAAACAGTAGGATTCAAAGTCAATATTTAGAAATCAGAGACATTTTTATATACTAACAACAAAAGATCAGAATCAGAAATCAAGAAAACCCATTTGCTATAGCAACAAGAAAAATTAAGTACCTAGGAATAAACCTTACCAAGGAGGTAAAAGACCTGTACTCAGAAAACTACACAACACTGAGGAAAGAAATTAAGGAAGACACAAATATATGGAAAGCCTATGCCGTGTTCATGGATGGGAAGAATCAAAATCATTAAAATGTCCATATTACCCAAAGCAATTTATAGATTCAACACAATCTTTATTAAAATACCAATGGCTTAGTTCACAGAAATAGAACAAACATTTCAAAAATTTATATGGAACCATAAACGACCCCGAATAGCTGCAGCAATTTTGAGAAAGAAGAAGAAAGGAGGAGGGATCACAGTACCTGATACTAAGTGAACTTTTTGGCCAACCCAGTGCATGTAGGGTTTGGTACTATCTGCAGCTTCAGGGCTCCACTGGAGGTCTCTGACTGTTCTCCCTGGAGGAGGGGGGATTACTATAGCAACTTTTTCCTTTTCTTTCATCCATGAAATTAGGTTGTTTGTAGAATATTTCAGTTGCCAGATTTTTTTCAATCCACATTTTCAGTAGCTAAGTTTTACTTAGGAGTGTAAAGAAGAAGTACTTGGGTATCAGAAATGGTGTCTGGGAAGAAGTAGAATTTATGCTTTGGGTTATAAGAATGTTTTATATTAAAGTAAAAGATTTTTTTAAAGCATCGGAGCATAATAGATATTATTAGGTTCTCCCCCTCCCTTGCTGGCTTTATAAATGAAACATTTTGTATTTTAAAGACTTACAGTTGTTCTAACTTATTAACTAATGTTTTGATAGTGAGGAATCTTTCAGTTTACTCTCGTCATAGGGATAGGGTACTCTAAGGTTAGGGGAAAGTGAAGAAGGGGGTTTTGCTTTTGGCTGGAAAGGCATGCAATTTTTGTTCTTGTTTTGTACTATACATTTTTTGAAACCACAGTTTTTTTAAAAATGGTAATAATTTGATATGATTCTGTCATGAATTATCTGGAAATCTTCCTAATTTAAGATTTGAAAAATTAACCATTAATACTTTTCCAAAAATGGATAACTGGACAATAGTATTGTTGTATATCTGTTTTAGCAATTTCATGTTTACATAATTTATATCCCTGGTTATAATAGTGTGACTAATGAAAACAAACAGATTGATTTGCTTGCTTTACATTGGGTTAGGCTTAAATAATTTTATAGGAGTTCTAGCCAGATTTAAAAATAGTCCTTCTTTCCCTGCCTCTTGCAAAGTTGCACAGTAATTGGGAAGAAATTTGTGGACTGTTGATTGGGTCCCTCCTTGTTAGTAGTGACCTCTAGTTGCAGCCTGCTTTTGTTCAGACTGCAGCTCTAATAATTGCTCAGCAGTTTTTATAAGCCCGTCACCATCTTTTGTGGTGTTTGAAGTCCTTTGATGGTTTTGTTGGGAGATGCCATGGTATGCAGAATGGCTTCAAGCTCTTTTGCACAGGTAGAGTGATCCTTATCAGATTGAATTGAAATAGAACTGTAGTATTGTATTGTTTGTAACATTAAATATTTGCAACTGGGAAATTAAAATAATAGTAGCTCTCTGTTTTAAGTGTATTTGAATTACAAAAAATTTGTGTTGGAATAAATGACTGCAAGATTTGATCTTAGGTTCTCAAGAAGGTTATGTGATCGTAGGCAGATTTAAAAATAGTTACTGTGTTTTTCGGACTATAAGACGCACCCCGTATTTGGGAGGAAAATGGGGGTGTGTCTTACGGTCCGAATGTAGCTTTACATTTACATTGGTGAAATACTATGTTATTAAATATTTTACCACATTTTTTTGCTCCAAAATTTTTGAGCCCCTCGGATTTGCGTCCCCTCTGCTGCCTCCCATAAGCAAACTGGCCCCCCTGGCGCTGGTTACCAGGTGGGCGGGCCTACCCATGCTCCAGGACCCTGTGGGTCTCCCCAATGACCTGTCCTGTGAGGCTGGGATTCTCTCCTGGCACCTTTTCAGTTGGTGTTTTTAGGCTTTCTTTCCCGTTGCTGGGGCCCTGGGCTGTGCAGTCCATCCCACTGTCCGCTCTTGCCTAGTTTATCTGCACGCGAATGTGTGTGGGTGGTTGACCAACCGCCCTGCATGCCCTGCGTGCTTTACTCATCTCCTCCCCAAGTCTGGGGTGTGCAAGCTCCCTACCACCTATGCTTCCTGGTGCTCCTGGGTCTGGCAGCCACTGTGTTTTCCTGCCGCATTTCCTCTCTGCCAGCTGCAGACTCCGCCTCTCTTACCGGTCTGGTTGAATGGTTGTGGGACTTCTGTAGTATTCAGTTTTCTGTGTTCTGGTTGTGTTATTGTTTGTAAGTCTTTGTTGTCCTTAATTTTGGTTGTGGGAGGAGGTACAGTATTTTCACCTGTGCCTTCATCTTGGCCGGAAGTCTCATATAGATATTTATAATTTAATTCCAGTAGCATCTAAAGGTATAAGAAACAAAAAGATCAACTCTTCTGCCTACCCATCTAATTTACCACTATCAGAACTTTTGAAGTTTAGGCTTTTTGGAGGCTAGATATTGATCTAGGCCATTGTTTCTTAAACTTATTAATATGGATAAGAATCATTATTGTTGCGTGTTAAAAGTGTAGACTCTTGGGCCATACCTCAGAGGGTTGAGGAGGGACCCAGGAACCTTACTTTTTAAAATTGGGGGAAAATTATACGTACAGAAATAGGCATAAGACAAATCTATTGATATAACCATTTTTCTTTTCTTTTTTTACTAATTTAAAAAACTTTTATTTATTATGATTATTATTATTTTTTTACCCTGTTATTTATTTATTTTTAGAGCAAGGGGAAGGGATGGAGAAAGGGAGGGAGAGAAACATCAATGTGTAGTTGCCTCCTGCACGCTCCCCAGAAAGACCTGGCCTGTGATCCAGGCATGTGCCCAACTGGAATCGAACCGGCAACTCTCTGGATCGTCTTTTTTCACAGGCTGGCACTCAATCCACTGAGCCACACCAGCCAGGGCTATTTATTTTTAGAGAGAGGGGAAAGGAAGGAGAAAGAGGGAAAGAAACATCAATGTGTGGTTGCCTCTCTCCCGCGTCCCCTACTGGGGACCTGGCCAATAATCCAGGCATGTGCCCTGATTGGGAGTCAAACTGATTCCCAATCATCCTGTGGTTCACAGGCTGGCACTCAATGCACTGAGCCACACCAGCCAGGGCTGATTATTTTTCTTTTTATTTGATTCTTTGTGAAGTGTCTTGTGCGCATTTATTTACTATCATCTTATTGGTAATCTAATCTGATTAAAAAAAAAAAGGTGAGAAAATTCCTCTGGGAGAATAACATGTTCGTAAAAAGCAAATATACGTGGAATCACTGCCCAGATTTAGAAATGAACACTGACAGCCCTCTAGTAGCTCTTATAATCCTGATTTATTCCCTCCCCACTAAAGGTAACTACTGTGCTGACTTTTATGACATCCCTTCCTTGTATATTTTTGAGCTTTATGAAAATTAAATTTGTGTGTATAATTTTGCTCCAGCTTCTCTCATTAACCGTTGTATGTGAGATTTATCCATGTTGTCTCATGTCGCTGTGGTTTTTTCATTTCGTTGTTGCATTGTATTCATTCCATTATATCGATTGGATTTTTACTTCTTGTGAATAACATTGCTATTTAGATTGTTTTTATTTGATTTTTCGTTAAGTATCTAGTGTCCACTTACCTACTGTCATCTTAGTGATAATATAATCAGATAAAAAGAAGGTGAGAAAAACCCTCTGGGAGAATAAGTAGATGGCTAACGATGGCAAATTTGAAAAAGAATATAGAAGATAGAAGCTGTACCAAAAGTTAAAACGTGGTATAAGGGTTTAGTAGCAGACTGATGGACTAAGTAGTTGAGAATGAGAACCCTTTGAGAATTTGGTATATGATAAAGCTCAACAGAAATCACAAAGTAAATCGTAAAGAAGGATGTCGAATTTATAAATTTTCTTTACACCATTCAACACTGTCAGTGAATTGCAGTTAAGTATTAAAAATGAAGCGAATATACCTGAATAGGTGAGGAATTAATTGTCTAAGCTTAGAAACTGCAGTATTACTGAGGAAAATATAGGGGTCTCACACTCCATAAAGACTTAACTTTTATAATTAAATAGCTACTCATAACTGAAATTAAAAATATAAATAGTAGGTCATTGCAGCAAAAGAAAAAGATCTAATATCTTTGTTGATGCTTAAATGCTATTTAGAGAAAACCATGTTTTTTTTCCTTCAGAAATGACTAAATATTTGACTGCAACTCACTTGAAATTAATAGAAATAGAGTGATGGCTGGCTATACTCTTCTTTGTGTGTATATATGTGATTTTTCTCCCTAGGTTTTTCTGATTTCAGAAATGAAGTTTCCAAAAACTGTATTTCACATGAAAATGTTTTAAGTCTTTCCCTTGAGTTTATCAGCATGAAAGCATTTAGAGTAAGAATAACCAATTTATGAATACTGGCATATTGGCAGTTAAAAATTTGTTTTCAAAGCTGGGGAGGTTATGTTATGTTTGTCAAACTGGATGGCTTACTGTTGTCTAATAAAGCAGTTGTGCAGTTTGCTGTGGATGAGCTTGTTGTAAGGGAGACCTGAAGATCACTGGATAAATGGTAAATAATGTTCATTTGGTTTCTTCCAGAGAACCTGGAGAATGTTAACCTTACAAACTCTGTTCCTTGCATCTGTTAGAGTTTCTTTTGGCAGGTTTTATAGAGGAGCTTCATAAAACTAATTCAAATTGACTTTTTAAAAAATTACTTTATTGAAGAATTACATGCATACAAATAGTAAGGTCATTGAATTATTAGAAAGTGAACTCACCTTGTATAACCACCACTTGGGTTACCTGCTCCTTCTCATACATTAACCATCTCCCTGTTTCCCCAGGAGAGCTGCTATCTGACTTCTATTATTGCATATTAGTTTTTTCCCTTACTGATTTTTTTCTTTAAAAATAAAATTTATTGAGGTATAATTTTTACATAATAAAATGTGCCCATTTTATGAATGCACACATAACATGTATTACACATATATACATTTGAACAACCAATATAAATCAAGATTGAGACTGTTTCCATGACCCCACATGCTTTTCTTTTTCTTTTCTTTTTTTTTAATGTATCGATGTTCTCTATTTCCTTATTCCAGGGTCGGGATCACTTAACTAGGAAAGTTTGGGGTGGGAGCCTAACAGTTTAGTGCCAGTGTAATATCCCAAAAGAGAAAGACAATTTTCCACATGCATCGTTACAGTAAATCTTCCCTACCCCCAATCTTTGGCCCCAGACAACCACTGATCTGTTTTTGTCACTGTATAGATTAGTTTTGCCTGCTTTAGAATTTTTAAAAAATATTTATTTATTTTTATAGAGAGGGGAAAGGAGGGAGAAAAACATCGCTGTGTGAGAGAAACATTGATGGACCCGCCTCTCATGCACCCCCAACAGGGGACCTGTTCTGAAGCCCACGTGCCCTGCCTGGGAATTGAACCGCCACCTTTAGGTTTGCAGGATGATGCCCAACCCACTGAGCCACACCAGTCAGAGTGCTGTAGAATTTTTTATAAAGAGAATCTATCTCATAGTGGGTACTCTTCTGTGTCTGGCTTCTTTGCTTGGCTTTTTCTTTCTTTCTTTTTTTCTTTTTTGAGATTCTTGTTGTTGGATATATCAGTCAGTTGTTTATGCCTTCTATTTAAAAATGCTGAGTGTATTTTACTGTAGGGATATCCCATCCTTTGTATATCCATTTATCTGTGTGGGTCGATTTGTTTCTATTACGAATAAACTTGCTGTGCTTGTAGAAGTCTTCCTATGGACTTAATGCTTTCATTTCTCTTGAGTAAACACTTAAAAGTACAATTGTTGGGTCATTTAGTAAGTTTTAGAAAAACTGGCCAAACTGGTTTCCACAGAGATTGGGACATTTTGCATCCTCAGTAGGACTACATGAAAGTCCTAGTTGTTTCTCATCCTCACCAACATTTTAATTTTAAACAGTTTAGTGGTTTTAAGTTCACATCTCATTGTGCGCTTAGGTTGTACTTTTGATAACTGTGACAAAAATTAAGCTATTATATAGTTTTGTAAGTATCAGTAGAAAATTTGCAAAATTTGCCAAGCGAAGTCTGTTACTGGCACAGCTAATGACATGGTCTGAATTTTAGCATCCATTTTGCCTTTTCTTTTTGTAGCTTGAGAGCATCCTCTGAGTATTAGTATATGCTGTTACTTCTGGCATGGAGTGTAGGGACAGCATTGAGACTGTCATACCATCCTAGATGGGATGCTTTTGTTGCGCCTGTAGTCAGTTTTTTCCTTTTAAGACTTGGGATAGGACAGTGTTTCTCCAAGTGAGCCTCAGATGAAGTAGTTGGCTAAGAGCACACACACACAGTGTGTTTTGTCTTACTATGCTAGAGATGAACATAATAAACTGCATGCTCTTCTGGCTGTGTCAAGGTGGTGCAAATGTGGCAGTTTTTAGCACATTTTGTAGTCACTTAATATTTAAGAATTCTATAGCTAATTTCTTTCTTTGGTTTACAGTGCCCATATATCTCCCACCAGCATCTTACCAGCCTCTGCAGAGTAAGTAGTATACCTGTAGAAAACAATTTAAAAATTTTAAAAATATTGCTAAATTATGGAAATGAAAATTATGTATTGTACTTATTTTAGAGGAGGATTGTACATGGCACAGTGAAACTGGTTAGTATTTTATGTCCTGCAGTAGGAACAAATGAAGGCACACATTGCACTATATACGAAGTAAAGATGAACTTTCTTCAGTGATTTTTTTTTGATCTTCTGAAAACATTGAAAACTGTCAGAACTTTCATTGTTTTCTTTAAGAAGTAGACTCCGTGTACAAAATATGAACAGTATTTTTATAGTTTGTTTCTTTTATTTAGGTGAGTGATAGTAAATTATTTTGCTTTACAAACAGCTTTGAAAAGTCTATTTAAGTGGCTAATCTATACAGCAGGGAGGACGAATTATTGACACAACTGGTCCTCCCTACCTTAGTTGTAATAGTGACATTATGGTTGATATGTATGATATCTACTTGGGCAAATTTCATTTTAAAATTTAAATTAGTATTGTGTATTCCTTTTATGTATTTCGTTTTGCACTCGAGCTTACCCTTTTAAATACGATAATAATTTGTTTTACTGGTCATAGGTTTTAACATTTGGGTTTATGTGAACCCAGGTAGGGTGACTGCTTCTCACTAAAATGTTTCTGTTTTGTAGCATTTTAGAAAGAACAATTAGAGCAGCTGTAGAACAGCACCTTTTCGATCTGCAGAGCAGCATAGATCATGATCTTAAGAATCTCCCACAAGAGAGTCTGGTGTGTAATAATGAGACAGGAAGTATTCATTGTGATGGGGAAGGATCTAATAACCAGTAAGAAACTTCTAAAACATTGTACTGTTATTACAAGTTACAAAGTTGTTTTTTTATCTTTAAAAAATCATATTTTTACTTAAATAATGGGGTCTCACTTGGGGGTTTCTGAAAGGCACTGTGGAAAGTGACGTTTTATGTACTTGTATATAAATTGCAAACACTCTGTAACATCAAAAAATCTCATACATTGTTCATGAAGCCCCAGAATACCAGATACAGTAGTTAGCTTTACAGACTAACATGTGGTCACACTAGGAGAAACAAGTAGAGGTCTAGACAGATTGGTTACACGGACAGGAGAGTGACATCACTGATCAGTGAAGAAATGGTGAGCAGAGTCATCCTTTGCGATTTAAATTGTTATTCCTGCCACCAGCCTCTGCCGTCCCTACACACTTTTTTGGGGGTAGCTGTTAATTGTTGAATTTGTGTAAGTTTAAAGTAACTTTATGTACTGTGTGATGTGATGTTACTCCATTCTTAATGTGACTTGTTACCTTCAAATGAATGAAAGCCTCCTGTTATTTCCTCTTACCTCAGCTGTGCTCTTCAGGATTTATATAGGTGCCTTCCTCCGAGACTACATGTAGTGATTTCATAATTCTTATTAGTCTTTTTCGGGTGGGACAGATGGGAAAGATATACCCAAATTTGGAGGATTCATAGGAAAGTAAAAAAAAATAGATGATTGTGTAGAGAGATTGTGTTTTTAAAGAAATAAATTTTTAAAAGGCCAAATATGTCTAGTACACTAGAATAGCTATTAAACATGAAGTGAAAGAAAAATTAATGGGCATGAAGAGCAATGGTTGGAGTATGTTTATTGTAGGAACACCACACCGAACAACTGCTGGTGTGACATGTAGTTTGCATGGATGGTGTCACCAGCCTGTGCACCTCTGCCACAGCCCCAGTTTGTGTGCCTTCAAGGCATGACTAGAACTGATAGAGCTGGATGTATAGGAAGTATGTGGGCTGATTATTAAGGGAAAAAAGCAATAGATAAAAGTTGGGAAAATGTTTCAAAGGATATGATATAAACAGATTCCTTGGAGTTTGCCCTTCGCTTGGTTAAAGATCCTGAAAACCTATGCCCGTCCCCAGACAGTACTCTCATTTTTACCACTGGGGACAATATTCTTATTTTTACTTCTCATATTCTCTCAGCAGTGGTATTGTCTTTACAAACAAAAACCTGCAGTGTTTTGCATGTTGCAAATTATGTAAGATGGGAAGTCAGCAATAGGAAGCTATTCCCGTTGTACTTGATAAGGTGTTGGATGCTGTATGGTGTCTAGTGCTAGGCTTGTGTTTTAATCAAATAAATATGTCATTATTATGATTGAGCATATGTATTTTTAAGGGAAATAGTATTTTGGCATATAAATTATTTGTAAGCACATTCATTTGCTTTTGAAAATTTTACAAGGTAGTTTCCTTACAGCATGCCATGGAGAGAGAAATATAAACAGTGCATTTAATAATAGAACTGGGCAGGATAAAGAAAGTATGGATTTTTGTGACAACACACATTTTCTTTAATAAGTAAAAGTTTCAGATTATTGTTATTATTTATTTTAAAGGTGTTACATATTCAACATTTGGTCTGATCTGATTTTTTAATCTGCATTACTAGGGTTGATATTGCTGATGATATTATTAATACCAGTGAAAGTAACAGAGGCTGTTCAGAACCTGTCGCTGGCACTGATTTGGACAGTGAAGTTATGCAGCAAGATTTTGTATTTGTGGATGAAGAAGATAACCAGGTAAGAAATACAAAGACTTAAAAATCTCTCCGTTAGGTGTGGTAGATATACAACTTGGAGTGCTACATGGGTTCCTTTGATACCAAAAGACATAGTTCACCATCTTTGCTAATGTATTTGTCTTGATTCTAAGTCTTCAGAGCATACATTTTCTCAGCAGAGGTCAGAGACCATCATTGGGTAGAGAAGTAGGTATAAAATGCCTTACTTTAAAGTATTTTCTGGGAAGAAACAAGTTACAGTGTTAGCTGAGGTGGTTGGAGGTATTGTGGTTGAATTTTATATTTTTGAAAGTTTTTCTCTATTTCCCAGATTTTTTCTGAAGAATGTAGAATTTTTTCATAATTAGAGAAAATCCATGAATATCATTTTTTTTAAATTAGCTTATACTGCCCTTGTCTAATTATATTTTTTTAAGATTTTATTTATTTATCTTTGGAGGGGAAGGGAAGGAGAGAGGGAGAGAAACATCAATGTATGGTTGCCTCTCATGCGTCCCCTGCTGGGAACTGGCATGCAACCCAGGCATGTGCCCTGACTGGGAATTGAACCACGATCCTTTGGTTCGCAGGCCCGCGCTCAATCCACTGAGCTACACCAGCCAGGGCCCATCATTTTAAAAATAAATTGTTTTCACAGCCACAATTGTTAGTAGTAACATTGTTTTTAACATAATTTCAATAACAAAGCAACATCTTTCTGAGTTTCAAAGTTCAGTCTTTGTATGTGGGTTGTTTTAAAGATTTTTTACATATTTTTAGAGAGAGATGAAGGGAGGGAGGAAGAGAGGGAGAGAAACATTAAATGTGTGGTGGCCTATCACATGGCCCCCACTTGGGGACCTGGCCTGCAACCCAGGCATGTGCCCTGACTGGGAATCGAACTAGTGATCCTTTGGTTCATAGCCCACACTCAATCCACAGAACTACACCAGCCAGGGCTCAAAGTTCAGTTTTGGTAACACTTTGTAAGATAAAATACTTAATTCCTAAGGAAGTTTCCTTCAGCATGTTTTCATTCTAAACCATAAACTAAAGTAGGTATAAGGAATTTAGAATCAACCAATTGAGGTTTATTCTGGCTTCATCTCATTTTTTAAAAAATATTTTATTGACTATGTCATTACAGTTCTCCCATTTCCCCCCTTCATTCCCCTCCACCCTGCACACCCCCTCCCACCTACACTCCCTTTAGTTCATGTCCATGTGTCATAAGTTCTTTAGCTTCTACATTTCCCACACTACTCTT
>PVKM010033349.1:0-16013 GCA_004027735.1 Carollia perspicillata
GGTTTCCTCTGCTCTAAAATGCAGATAATAGTTAACACCTGCTTCACAGGTTGTGGCAGGATTAAGTTAGGTAATTTTTCAACTAATACGGTAGGTGTGATCACTGCCACACTATGACTTCTGTGGGCCCTGGGCACTTGTATGTCTCTTTTAAAAGAAATTAAAACACTTTTATGGGTGTCTAAGTGTATCATGACCCCAAAGCACTGGGTCTTATTGTGCCTAATGGGTTTATCATGTATGTTGTTGTAGATGTTGAGGTATCTCAGCAATTGTCAAGTGCTGTGGCCTCTAAGGATCATAATCTTTCCTTTAGAAATGCTCTTTCCATCTTACTGTGTTTCCATCACATTTGTACTGAATGTTGTACTGCAAGGTCAAGTTTTCCAGTAAGAGGGCGGCCTCTTGCCTCTCCCTTCAGTCCCTGGGCACCACAGAGCTGTGGGACTGGCATGTTTTGATGTGGGGATATATTACAGAGAACAGCCTGGGTGACAAACTCCTTTAGACTTCAGGTCATGGGAAAGGGGCTCTCCAGGCTAAATAGCCACCAGGTCCTTACACGGTAGCCCTCCAAGTGGTAGCAGCAGCGGCCTCAGCTGGCCCCAAATCTCTATCCACAGGTGCCCACATCACCTGCATTCCAGAAGGGCACCCCCATATCCAGGGCAGGAATAAGGCCTGTGTTGACATTCATGTATTTGTGTTTGTGTAAAACTTCCCTCGATTCACTCAGGATTTCAATCCAGTAATAAAACCAAACCCACAACTATGTGCTGTGTGTATATTTGTACACAAAGCCAAGGTTAAGCTCTAGATCACTGCTGTTAATAGAAGTACAATGTGAGCCATATATATATAACTTTAAATGTCCTTGTAAATGAAAACTGATGAAATTTGTCCCTCACCGCCTGGCTTATTTCACTTAGCATAATGCTCTCCAGTTCCATCCATGCTGTTACAAAGGATAGGAGCTCCTTCTGCTGCATAGTATTCCATTGTGTAAATGAGCCACATCTTTTTGAGCCACTCGTTTACTGATGGGCACTTAGATTGCTTCCAGCACTTGGCTATTGTAAATTGTGCTACTATGAACATCGAGGTGCATAGGTTCTTTTGGATTGGTGTTTCAGGGTTCTTAGGATATAATCTTAGTGGAATTGCAGGGTCAAAAGGTAGTTCCACTTTTACTTTTCTGAGGAAGTTTCATGCTATTTTCCACAGTGGCTGCACCAGTCTGCAATCCCACCAACAGTGCAGTAGGTTTCCCTTTTCTCCACAACCTCTCCAACACTTGTTTGTTGCTTTGTTTATGATGACCATTTTCCCTGCTGTGAAGTGGTATCTCATTGTGGTTTCAATTTGCATCTCTCTGATGGCTAGTGATGCTGAGCATCTTTTCATATGTCTCTGGGCCCTCTGTATGTCTTTCTTGGAGAAGTGTCTGTTCAAGTCTTTTACCCATTTTTTAAAAATTATTTTATTGTTGTTCAATTACTGTTGTCTATATTTTCTCCCTACTTTTCCTCCCCACCTCCTCCAAACCCACCTCCCTCAACTTTTACCCATTTTTTAATTAGATTGTTTGTCTTCCTGGAGTGGAGTCATATGAGTTCTTTATGTATTTTGGAGATCAAATCCCTGTCCGAGGTATCATTGGCAAATGTGTTTTCCCATATAGTTGGTTCTCTTTTCATTTTAATGCTGTTTTCTTTAGCTGTGCAGAAGTTTTTTAATTTGATGAGGTCCCATTTGTTTCTTCTTTCTTTTATGTTCCTTGCTTTAGGGGACATATCAGTGAAGATATCGCTGCATGGACTGTCTCATTGAAATTAAGAACAATCTGACAGTAACCAGAAGGGAGGTGGGAGGGGATAATGTGGGGAAGGATTTCCAGGAACTACTATAAAGGACACATGGACGAAACCAAGGGGGTGTGGAAGCAAGGGAGGGAGGTGGGTTTGGCTGGGCTGTGGGGGTTAGTGAGGGGTAAATGCAGACAACTGTAACTGAACAACAAGAAAATAATTAAAAAAAAGAAAACTGATGAAATCAATTTGATATTTTATTTAACCCAAAACACCAAAATATTATCTTCATCAGTAATCAAGACAAAATTGTTGATATGTTAGACTTTTTCCATTCAAAGTCTTTGATGTTGAATATGTATTTTACAGTTGTGACATATCTCGGTGTTTGAATTTAGTGCTCTAACTTCATTAGGAACACTTATCTGTGTTTTAGGCACTTCATATAATTTACAGCTGAAAAAGTAGATTTACATACCAGCATTTTCCCAACCACACTTAAAAGTTGTCCAATAACTCAATCAAGTAAGTTTTGAAATTGAAATGTAAATTAAAACTAATAAAATTTAAAATTCAGTTCCTTAGTTAGACTATTCACATTTCAAGTACTCAACAGTACACATGGCCAGTGACCACCAAACTGGACAAGGCAGGGCTAGAACATAAAATTGTGGGAGTGATAAAGCATGCCTTTGTGAAAATAAATCATATTGCACTGTGGAAGAAAATTATTTGTAAATAAAGTCCTCAGAATCAAATACAAAAATCATTATTTACAGCTGGGCTAATGAGGGCCCACAGTGAACAAGACATAGGAACCAAAACTCAAGTAGTCTGTGGGTCTTTGGCCTAGGCAAGTGAAAATTTGGAGGCATGGAAAGCGGAAAGCATGAGTCGTGTTTTCAGAGAAAAGAACGATTTGATTTCTTGAAGCATTGTGATTCTGATGGTACCTATGGAAATGTAGGCATCTGGACTTTATTTAGTGGTCAAGAGAGATCGCTGCTTCTTGCTGGTATGTCACACACCCTGGTGAACTGATATACGAACAGGTGAACGGACATATGAGCAACAGGGCAACCTGACTCAGTTTGCACCTTGAGGAGCACACTTTCCCACATGGCTAGACCTGGTGATCCCACATCTCAACTCTGTTCACCGCCACCTGTGTCCCACTGCCTGCTCTGCTGCCCCCTCAATGCTGGGCCAATCTGAAACAACTGATAGATGTAGGACATACCACGGCATCACCATCACCCCTTAGCAGCCACTGTCCCCGGTCCACAGGCCATACAGAGTCACCGTCATACTGGATGTGCACTCGTATTCTAGGGATTCTGACATTTCAACAGGGTGGTAGCCTCTTACAAGACAGGCCCAGACCTCTGGATAAATAGGCTCAGGCATTGTGAGCCTCAGACCTGTGCTAATGGGGTGTACAGGCCCCACCTGCAAAGGTTTTATGGTCTGGGGTCCTAAACCCTAGAGCCAAGGTTGACTCTGTGCCCAAGGCTCTTCATGTGCAGGTCCTGAAATGTTCCCCTGCACACCCCTGTCCAGCCTCCCTGGTGACGAGGGGCCACAGCATCAGGTGACAGCACACAGCAAGCAGCCATGGAATCGAGCAAAGCCACTGGCTCCAGACTCCACTGCACAGCCTCCTGGGAACCTCCTTTATCGACACTCACAGGGAGAAGGTGCTCAAGGCAGCACTGAGGGCACCGCCACCCCACCCCAGGGTCTGAAGTCTAAAGGAAGCCGACTCCAGGCTGGCTATTCCGCAGCATTCAGAAAGCGACCCCTCCACTGCCGGCCCACGTCTTCAATGGTGTCCCGAAGCATCAGCGTCCAGTCCTCACTCTTCCTCATTAGGGTATAGCGTCTCTCTTTTTTCTCCAGGGTTAAGATCTCTGAGGGAATTTCTGGGGTCAGCCCAGCAGCCAGGACAGCTTCTTGGAACTTGACTGCAGAGGCTGGAGCCAGACAACACCTGGGAGTGCTGGGGGGTGCGGCAGGTGGAAAAGTGGGTGGGAGATAATAGATGGAGGGACAGGCACAGAGAAGGAAAGGGGAGGAGGGATGAGAAGGAACAGGGAAGGTTATGGCAGTGTGGGGCACAGAGGAGAAAGAGAGAGACAGATGTTTGGTGCCTTAAACTTATCTCGACAATGACTTCTGAGCAAATTGCTTCTTGCTAGAGGCCCAGCTTAGCTGCTGCCTCCCATGTGGGCTCTCCCCTGGGATGTGTATCCCACACCCTCTTCTAGGACCATGGTTTTGGGGGCACAGTTTCACAGAGCATCTATTATATTCATTAAAGCCATCTTTTCCCATTTCTGTCTCCCCTGTGTGAGGAAGAGGGTCCCTGAAAGTCAAAGTATTCCCCCCACAAAGCGACCCAGGAGTCCACGGCCGTACCTGGGTGGCTGCCTGTGCAACTCCTGGTAATGGTAGCTCACGGCCACTGCCGAGTGCGGGCACAGCAGGTACCGGTTCTCTTCCCAGCAGCGGACCATGGTCTGGGTGATGGTCTCATCTGACACTGACTCAGATGTCACTGCTGCGGAAAGCTGACAGGTCACAGGGCCAAAGGGATGGAATCCGAGTTAGGGGACAGCAGGGAGAAAGGTGACCAAAACCCACTTCATAACATAGCCAGGCCAACACAACACCCAAGCGAAATGTTCAGATTGAATGGCTTAGATTCAGCCAAGTCTCACATTTCCCAGTTGTTAAGCTGATTCATTCAACTTGGGGGTATTTTTTTTGACTTTCAGGTCAATAAACCTAGTTAGGATTTGGCTCATGAATCAGCGAATACAAGCTGGTTCAACAACCTCAAAACCACAGGTTAAGAGCATTCAAACATTCCCAGTGCTTTGTTGTTGGTGTGCCCTCTTTCTGTGGGTGTGAGACCCCTTCCTGTCAGTTTCCACCAAGTTTGTACAGCAGCTCCTCTAGGAAACTCCCTCACTACTCTCAGACAGAAAAACTCCCTTCTCTGCGTCCCCTTAGTGTAGATGGCTTATTTGATCATTCTCTGAAAATTTGTTGCATGCCTACAATATGCCAAACACCCTGCATGTGAGGTCTGTCTGGAAAAAGTCCATTCATTGTTAATATAACAAGAACAGTTTGTACAATATCGATGTGACCTGGAAGCCAAGGAGAGTGGATTGGAATGCACATGTGTGAACAATGATGACTTCACTGTACTAGTCAGTGGGGGCAGTAGACGCTAAGTGAACATGTGCACTGAGTGACCATCTCACTCAAAATGACTGAGAGAGCAGAGCAATGAACCTGCATCGAGTTTTGTGTTAAGCTTGAACATCCCTCCATGGAAACTATTCAGATGATTCAGGACACTGCAGCTATGGGAACCTAGTGATTGGCAGCTTCACATCTTGTGCAGAGTTTCTTGGCAAAACATCAAATCACCCAGGTTGACTCAGCCTCGCTATAGCCCAGATTTCTATGACTGTGACTTCTGGCTTTTCCCAAAACTAGAATCACCTTTGAAAGGGAAGATATTTCAGATCATTGATGAGATTCAGGAAAATATGATGGGGCAGCTGATGGCGATTGGGAGACCTGTGTGAGGTCCCAGGGTGCCTACTTTAAAGGGGACTGAGGTGTCGTTGTCCTGTGTACAATATTTCTTGTATCTTGTACCTTCAATAAATGTCTCGTTTTTTCATATTACATGGCCAGATATCTTCTGGAAAGACCTCGTATATTCAACATCAATAGAGACCAGAGGGTTTTATAAAATTGTTTATGTAGCTACCTGCCCCATTAGGGGTCAAGGAAGACAATGAATGTGTTTTATTTATATTGTTATTTCCAGTGCCTGGCACAGTTTCTGGCTCATAGTATCTATGTGATGAAAGAATTAATTTTGAATAAAGGCTGTTCTAGTAGATGAAGTGTCTTCTACAAGCACTGCCAGGAAGGGAACAAAGAGCTGGGGGATTCTGTGTCTGTGTTCCTGGAGTTCCTTATTCACATGAGGAGAAAGTGAGGTCAAAACACACCATAACCAATTAAGTTGATCTTTGCTTGTGTTATGGTCTGAATGTGTGTGTCCCCCGAGATGTAGTATCTTGAAACCGTAATCCCAATGTGATGATGTCAGAAGGTGGGGCCTTTGGGAGGTATTTAGGTCACAAGGGTGGAGCCCTCATGAAGGGGATTAGTGTTTTTATAAAAAGAGGCCAGACAGCTCGCCAAATCTCTTTTCCCCTGTGTGAGGATATGAGACCCCACCATCTGCAACTTGGCAGAAGGCTCTCACTAGAACCCATCCATGCTGACACCCTGATCTCAGACTGCCAGCCTCTATCCATAATTGTGAGAAACAAACTGGTGTTGTTTATAAGCCACCCAGTCTATGGTACAATGCAGCACATATTCCAGAGGACAGAAAGACCACTTTGCTCTGTGTTGGTACCTAAGCCCAGAGAACTGTATCTAGTTCTGGAAACTAACCACTCAAAATTATGTCATGTAAGACACAGTTAAAGGAACCAGGAAGGATTAGTGGGTAAACAAAGATCCTCTTGAAATATGGGAATTGGACTGAACCAGTATATAAGCTTGGAGGAGCAAACTCTAGAGCAACATAAAGAACTGTGTAATGACTAGAGCTGATATGAGGGCATGAGGTTCTGGTCCATGGAGATATACACAGTCTGGATGACCATTTGGTGGGACTGTGGTAGAGAAAATGAAATGCAAATTCAAGACATAAAATTCTATTTTTTTGCATAAGTGACCATCACCAGGTGACATTAAAATGAAAGCAATCCCTCCCAACTAGATTTCTACCACTCTGAGGAGATAGAATTTCACCTCCTTAAAAAAAAAAAACCCAACTAACAGGACAATGGTCTCTATTCATAGCAGATGGACAAAGTGACTTCCAGTTGTTGCTATGACTGGAAATCAACAATGATAAAAATTAAAATAATAATAGCAATAGTTAATATATCAAGCCCTATATTGCCTTGTAGTATTTAAAGTACTTAATGGGTATTATTTGACTTAAATCTTCAACGAGGCTATGAGATAGGCATTCTAATTACCCTCATTTTACAGATGAGGAAATTGAGGCACCAAGTTTAAGAAACTGGTCCAAGGTCTCACAGCTAGCTTGGAATTGAGCCCATCTGACTCTAAGCCAGTACTCTCTACTTCCTCTCCTCATTCAACAAAGTGACTGCAAAAGTTCCAGATTCAGAGTATGATGCTCAAGAAACAGGTGTCTCCATCCCTTGAACAGATTTTCAAACTGGAAGTCTGGTTGTGTCTTAGAGCTGTACCCTTATCTTTTTCTGTGGTGTGTGGGTGGTAACTGACCTTGCTTTGCAGTTCTTTAGGTAGATGCACATTCTGGGTCCTTTCAAACTGCTCCATGAGGGCTCTTGTCACCTGACTGTTGCAGTCAGATAGCAGCCAGAAAATCCTCTCCATGTTGTAGGGCACCTGCACAGAAAGGCAGGAGCCAGTGGCAGGGGTCACTCTGATCTCAGCCCTTGTCCATCCCCACCCAACCAAGAGCTAGACAGAACTGCACAGCTCCCGACAGGTCCCACCTGAATGTCCATAGCTGATGCTAGAGTTGGTTTGACGGTCTCAGACAGAGAGAAGTCTCCTTGCTGGACAGTCCTATGGACGATATCATTGCAGTTCACTGCTGTAACCAGGTGGATGGGCAGGCCCATCCTCTGAGCAATGCACCCAGCTTAAGATGAGAGAGGAGAAGAACAATGGTTTCTTAGGCACGAACAAAAGAAAAAAAAACAGATAAATTGGATTTCATGAAAATTTTAAAACTTCTGTGTTTTTGAAGATTTTGTGCTTCAAAGGACACCATCAGAAAAATTAAAAAGCAACCCAAAAAATGGGAAAAACTATTTGCCAATCATACATCTGATGAGAGACTTATATCTGGAACATACATAGAACTGTCACAACCCAACAATAAAAATGCAAATAACCCAATTTAAATATAGGCAAAGGACTTAAGTAGACATTTCTCCAAATATATATACAAATGGAAAATGAACACATGAAAAGTAACCTAACATCATTAGTCATCAGGAAAATATAAACCGGCTACAGTGACAAACAAATTTGTCATTGTTTGTCCCAGTAGAGACATCCCAGTAGGATGGCTAAAATAAAAACACAGATAATACCATATCTTAGTCAGGATGTGAATTAATTAGAACCCTCATACACTGTTGGTAGGAATGTGAAATAATGCAGCCACTTTGGAAGACAGTCTGGCAGTTTCTCAAAAAGTTAAGCATTGAGGTACCATATGTCCCAGAAAATCACTCCTACGTATACACACTCAAGATAACTAAAAACAGGTTCACCCAAAAACATATACACAAATGTTCATAGCAGCATTATTCATTATAGCTAAAAACGGAAACAATCCAAATGTCTATTGACTGATAAATGGATAAACAAATTGTGGTCTATCCATACAATGGAATATTATTTAGACATAAAAAGGACAGAAGTACGGATCAATGTAGAAACACAGATGAACCTTGGAGACATTATACTGAGTAGGAGAAGCCAGACACAAAAGGCCACATATTGTATTATTCCATTTATATAAAATTTGCAGAATAGGCAAATCTGTAGAGGCAGAATAGATAAAATCTAGAGCTGGGGGAGTGAAGGGATCGGAGGGTGACTGCTAATGAGAACAGGGTTTCCTTTTAGGGTGATAAAAATGTTCTAAAATTCAATTAAAATAAATTTAAAAAAATTTTAAATGTTTAAAATGGGCATGTATAACCCACAAAAAAAAGTTCTAAAATTGATTGTAGTAATGATTGTACAAATCTTTGAATATACTAAAAACTACTGATTACATACTTTAAATTGATGAGTTGTTCGGTATGAGTCAAATAGCAATAAGCTATTACCACAAACAGAGAAGGGAAGAGGCGGAGAATGTTACCATGCCCTGATACTGTTTTCCACATCCCTGCCCCACCAGGTACTGACGCACATGCCTGCTGTCCTTTGCAGAAGAGAAAATGGCGGTTCTGGGAAGTTTAAATGATCCGTCCAAAGCCTGCTAAGTAGCAAAGCACAGTTTCGAATGAGGTCTTAGTCCAGACACATGCACTGGTCCTCTGACTCAGCCTCCTAGAACAGCATCTTCAGACTGGACAAACAAGGAACTCCTCCTCACCTGAGAGGTGGAGAGCCCAGAACAGTAGCAAGGCTTAGGAAGATTTTAGACAGGGTGAGCAAAAGTAGGTTATAGTTGTGAGCCTGAAAGTTTATTCTTGCATTATTATTTATTAATTATTGTATTATTTATTTGTATTCCAACTGTAAACTTACTTTTGCCCACCCTATATACTGCTATGAATGGTTTATCTCTGGTGAGTAGTTAAGAGATGTTAGGATAACCACACCACCCCAATATCACTCTTAAATTTGCAAAGCACTTTCACATTCTTATTTCATTTGATCCTCATGAAAATGTCATGATATCTTTCTATGAAAGAAAAGAAATGGAGGCTCAGGGGGGTCAAGGGGCTTAAGGACAAACAGCTAGTTCCTGATGGAGCAGGAAGAGTCGGAAACCCCCTCTGCTAATGTTTCTTTCGTGCCAGGCACTGCGGTCAGCACTGCATGCATCTAGATGGCATAATTCGCTGGAGGGTGTGGCAAATGGGGAGCATGGTGGGCTTCACCCTACGGGTGATGAGGAAGGCAGAGTCATCCTTGCTTAACTGTGGAAGGACTCAGGAAGGCTCCTGACCATTGAGATGCCTGTATGGCCTCACCTAAGCCACCCCATTGATACCCACTGAAAGAACCCCAGGAACAGGCATTCCCTTCAGGAGGCAGCTTTGCAAGCAGGTGAGGACACAGGCTCTGGAGCAGCCCACTGGCTGGAATCCTGGCTCTGCCACTGACCAGTGTGGACACAGGGACAGGCCAACTAACTTCTCTGTACCTCAGTTTCCTCATTCTAAAATTGAAATAATAGTATTGTCCTTATCACAGGACATATGAGAATTAAATGGTTTAATACAGAAAAGCACTTAGAGCAATGCCTGCTGTACAGTTAGTGCTTAATAAATGTTAACTGTTATTATTATAGAAAATGATTGCAATATCATGCAGCTATACAAAGGTCATACACAAGCAAAATAATCTTATCTGCACCTCACAGCAGTCCTGAGAGCTATGATAAGTGACGCACTGCCACTTTACACCTGAGGGCCAGAGCCTCAGGGGCCACCCACACTGTTCCACTAGTTGAGGCTGGAACAGGACAGGACCTGACGTCCAGAGCTTCTTCCACTGCACAGGCCTCAGTCACGTTCTAGAAGAAGTGCAAACACAATGCCCGCTGTGCTGCTGCCCTCATTGCAGGCAGCTGGTTGAGGCTAGGAGTGAAGTCCATATTTCTGGAAGAGGGCACTGCCAGCCAAGCAAAGCAGCGGAACCTCCGCTTCATCTCTCCACACTCTGCCAAGCCAGAGCATCAGGTCTGCTGGCCAGAGGATGTCTCCCCCTGCAGTAAGAGGCTAGACGTCCCCCAAGAGTATTAGGGAGAAGTTTTTGGGAGCTTCTTCTGCATAATTTCCCATCACCTTCAGAGCTACAACTCAATCTTTCTCCTCACAGTTGCGGGCAAGGGGCAGCTGCAAGAACCAGGGCCACAGATGTTTTTCTGGAAAGCCCATTTCCACCCAGGGGTCTCCTTACCTGCAAGGTTACCAGCGGCCCCTGTTGGCACAACCACTTCCACAGGAGGCAGTGGGTGCACATCTAGGGATGACACACACTGGAAGTAAGCAAAGAAGTGGTGAGCCATTTGCACGAGGACCCGGGCCCAGTTGATTGAATTCAGACTCATCAGATTATGCTTCTTGACGAAAGCCACATCCTCAAATACAGCCTTGATTGGCTTGTCAAGTTCATCGCTGTTTCCTTCCACTGTCAGGGGAGAGAGAAGAGGGCAGCTATTAGGAGCACAAAGAATCCCAGGCAGTCAACACTTGCCGTAGCAAGGCTCTCCAGGCTAAGCCTGTCCACCTGGAACTTCGGTTTGGCCTTAGTTTCTTTACTCTGGTGTATCTTGGCCTGGCTTTCCATACTCAAAATTAAGGTCTTCAACTATAGAAACCATGTCTCATATTCTTGCAGTCATGTTTCTTCCAAAGGTAATGATGTTTTTACCATTATATAAAATAAGATATAAAATGCCAACTTTCTGGGATATTGGAAAAATAATTCTTGTTGCCTCTCGGTGCCCACCTGCCTGACTCTCTGGGAAGAAGAAGGAACGGCTCATCACACAGTGAGATAGTGAGGGGCTGATCCTTCACTCCACCACCCTCTGTCAGGAGTTAGGGGGGAAGAGTCACTGTCCCATGTGCTCTGCCTTTCTTCACTCATTTAGATCGCAAGGGTGGAGGTTCTGCTCTCCGCTCCTCCATGGTAGGTATGCTAGTGCAGGCAGGACTTCTCCTCCCTGAGCTAAGTATGCGCATAGATTAATGTGCAGATGAATTGGGTTAATTTGTGAGTGAACAGGCTACTCGTACAAGCTGCATCCTCCAACCCAGCTCAATCAGCAATTAAACCAATATTGATCTTGTATCTGAAATCTGAGTTTATTTCTCCTCTAGATCCTAACCTGAAGGACAGTGGTGTAAGATTTATTGGGAGAAGTGCCACACTGAGTTTATTATCCATTCTACCTCCACCACTGTGCAAGAGCAACGAGGTCTGGGGGATGGTTCTAGAACCATGCCAAAGGGAACGTTTGCTGTGATTCCAGGAAAAGATTCATTGTTTTTAAGAGAAAGTCACAGGAGGAGAGAGACTTGGTTATCTCAAGTAACCATCAAAGGCCATAGGAAGAATGGGCCTTAGGACTGGGGAAAGCAGAACAGAGAATGCAAAGAACCTGGGTCCCTGAAGGTACTGCTGAGTCACTGAATCAACCAGTCAGCAGACCACCCCACCTCTGGACTCCCAGTTATATAAGCTGGAAAATATTCTTGCTCAAGCTCGTTTGAGTTGGATTTCCTGTTACTTCCAGCCAAAACCATCCCAAATAATATATAACTAGCATGTGACAATTATTATATGCTGAAGAATACAATACACATACAATGTATATGGAAATTAATGACTTATAAAACAATGTCCAATGCATAACAATCCAGGTGACCCACCCCTACACCCTGAGCTCACCAGTCTAAGAGAAAATACATATTCACTGTTCCTAAACTAACACATATCCTCCCAGAAACCAAATCAGAAAATCCTAGAAAGGAAAGGAAGAACGTAAACAGGGATGCCTAGAAACAAAAACTAATTTAAACTCTGTTGCTCTATTTTCTTAAAGCTCTGAACATGTACAAAACAGAAATGCCCCTTTGACTCCAGCAGTAACACATTTCTGACAAACTGAACTCATCACCATCCACTTTTCTGCCATTATTTTGCAAATGGGCGCCATTCTCCAACTCATGGTCAGGAATGAAGCTTCCAAGCACGCACTCAGGTAAAAGCTTTCCAATATCTGTACAAAGTGAGGGGGAGTAGGTGGCAGGACGGAGGTACAAAAAACAACTACTCATTGCTCTGATTCTAAGAAAAGACAGTCCTAGATCTACAATTAGCAATTTTGGAGCTTGGGGTATAACAGGGATCCTCAGGAACCTGAATCCTGTGCATTAAAACCTTGCAATGACTGCAGGAAAATGCAGCCAAATATAGGCAATTGATGAGACTAACGTGTGAGATTTTGCAACACCTATATTAGTTAACCAGAAATGTGCGTGCTGTTGCCGAAGAAAAAAGCACAGGGGGCTTTTTTCTTGATCTTGAACAAATAGACAAAGGACACTCATGCTATTCCCATGGGTAAGGTTTGTTTTTACTGAGTTTTTTCTCCTTAATGACTTAGTATTATTTAAAAACAGACTTTATGAGATTATAGCAGGAGGCCAGGCCAGCTATAGAAGGAATGTCTTCTGCCACATTTGCTGTCCTGACAGATATGTGACCAATCCAAGCCGGAACAGCCTGGATAGCCTGCCCAAGGACACAGTGCACAGAACCTCACCTGGACCCTTACCTTGGGACTACCTGGAGTCTTGTAGGATATGACAGATAAAAACAAAAATTCACTCCCTCTTTCTCCATTCTAATCTCCATAAAGATTAAGTTCATTTGGAATAGATGGCCTGACATTAAAGGAGATGGTTTTTGCTTTTCCCAAAATGCTATGATTCATGATGTGGTCCAAGAAAGGTGTCACCAGTGATGAGTCTGCTGAGGAGCTTCCTACTCCCAACACTTAGACCTGTTAACCAAGTTCTTTTCGTACTATAGGCTTAGTTACTTCCATACTATAAGGGAGGACATTAGCCGTCAACCTGTAATGACATATTCTTTTAAAATAATTATGTAGCACATTCTTGCTCTCTAAACTTCAGTGCCCTGGGGGGCAGGGAGGAACTCAGGTCCCTTAGCTTAAGGTATGGCTCTGGGTTGCTGCATATATACATGGCACTGGTAAGTTGAACTGCACGGAGGTGGTGTTCTTTGGTGTATGTTTCTAAACTTGCACTTCCTAGTTTGTACTGTCAATGTTGGTTTATGCATCTGTCATCTCTAATAGTTTATTAGACTGTGTAGCCAAGAACCTGCCCAAAGCTAAGCCAGGGCATATTACCAACATGAAAATATGACTGTTCAGGAAGGGAGGAAGGGAAGGAGGGATGCTCAGCTAGTCAGCAACCAGTTTTGTCCCAGCCCACCTTTTCTAACAGGTCACGCTGTCCCTGGAGTCTCTGTCCCAGCACTGACCTGCAAACACACGGACATTCTCCTTCAGCACCGTGGTCATCTGGAGCTCCTGGACCTTTGTGCAGTGCCCCTTGGGCAGGAGAACAATGATGTCCACATTCTTTGCCCCTTGAACACTTTCAATGGCAGCACTCCCTGTGTCCCCAGAAGTTCCTGAATGGGAAGAAAAAAGAACTGCCCATTTAGAACAAGGGAGATATAAAAAGAAAAAAATGGTCCCTAAAGTACTGTTGCCAAATGAGGCAATATCTACTATCCAATACTTTGAGGGTAGGAATCTAGTGCTTAATCTGGGCCCGTGAACCACCAAGAGACCCATGAATCGAATTTAGGGCATCTGTGAACTTGGAACCACATAGTCTTATTTATTTTATATAGTTAAAAATATTCTTAGAAGATTCTGTAGCCTCCACCAGACTGTTAAAAGGGCCAAAGCATGAGAGAAGGTTAAGAACCCTGCTCTAGAAGAACCAGGAACACACTCCCAGATAGACATCAGTAGAGGACATGCTGTGGATGGGCACCAGCAAGTTGGGGTACTAAAGGGCTCCAGTGCTCCCTCCCATGATGCCCACCTACAACCACAGTGATGTGCTTCTCTCTCTTCTCCAGGAAGTACTGCAGAAGCTGTGCTGTGCAGCACAGGGACAGGTCCTTAAACGCATATGTGGCCCCATGCCACAGCTCCAACACATTCAGCCCATTTCTCAACCTGGACAAATGGACCACCTCTCTGTGGCGGAATCTGCCGAAGGCTCGGTGGATCAGACCTGCGGGCACAGCAGGGGAAGGGCGTTATTATGTCTCCCCTCCAGTTCTCTCTCGGTGTCTTTACACTTTTGATTTTGAAGATTTTATCTCTGCTACAGGATAAAAAGAGCAGAAATTTTTATCCTACATGATACCATGCATGAATATTATTGTATAATCTTACAGAAATTCTGGAACAACATGCACCAAACCATTGATAGAGTCCTCATAGTGATTCCCCAGAGAGCAGAAATGAACTGTAAGACTTTCATTTTTTAAATTTTAAAAATATCTTCATCATTTGGATTTCCTGTGAGCATGTATTCAATTAAAGTTATGTGACAAACAAATCAATGTTTGTCTCGTCTCTTCTAATTTTTCTTCCTAAAGACAGGATACTGTTTGTTTGTTTGTTTGTTGCATTACTAGTTTCATACCTATGATGACAGAACCTTTGGAGGGTTTGCATACAACCCTACGCAAAGCAGGGCAGTGTGGAACACTGCTCAAACCTTAATTGGCAAGCCAATCACCTGGGATCTTAAAATGCAGACTCTGGTTCAGTAGGTCTGAGGGAATCTCAGAATGCTAATAAGTGTCCAGGCAATGCCATCAGTGCTGGTCACCAGACATTTTGAGTGGTCCTCTTCTCTTCCAAGCCCCAAACTCTCCCCATTATGTTATGGATATCACATATCTGGTCCCTGGAACAGCAGCACTGGCTCAGCTGGACACTTGCTAGGAACACAGGATTCTCAGGCTCACTCCAGATCTACACAATCAGAGTCTGCATTTTAATGAGATCTCTGAGGGGAATCCATAGGCACATTGTAGTTGGAGACTAGCAAGTCCAAGACATGCAAAATCCCTTCTGGAATCAACATCAAGGAAATAAAACAGCAATCTGCAGATCTGTGTGCCTTATATACAGGAAAGAAAAATCCCAACATTCAAGCTATTAGTCTTGAAAAGGTGCTTTAAAAATAAATTAAAGTAGCCCTGGCCAGGTGGCTCAGGTTGGTTGGAGAGGCATCCTGTACTGCAAAGGACTCCAGGTTCATCCTGGGTCAGGGTATATATGGGAGGTAATCATGCTCACACATCAATGTTTCTCTCATTCTACCTTCCTTCCTCTCGTTCTAAAATCAATAAACATATCCTTGGGTGAGGATTAAAATAAATAAATAAATAAATACATAAATGTAAAAAAAACTTTCCACAGGTCATTTTGATTGGTGGGACGAGCTGGAGTAGATTAATGCTTTTGGGATATTCCCAATTCTGGAATTCTAGCATCTGAAAAAAAACCACTAAATTTTAGGAAATGTGACTAAAGTTTTTCTACGGAGGAAGTGATAGATTTTCAGCTCTCTGGGGGCCTGGGCTGGCAGGGGTGGGAAAGCGGCATTAGGATGGATGCTCACCATTTAAGTCATCTCTGGGAATGAGCTCAGGACCAATGAAGAGGGCGCACAGCTCCATCACCAGGCCAGGGTAGGAGAGCACACTCCACTGACGCAGGGTCTCCCTGTCCAGCTGGGGGAGTTTCTCAGGCATGAAGAGCCCCCCATCAGGTGC